>SKCR01036739.1:0-207556 GCA_019454045.1 Zanthoxylum bungeanum
CCGTTCTTTATAGTTATATGATATAAATAATATTCAGATCCTTTGTTGTCCAAATGAGCATGATCATTACATTTTACACATCTTTCGAGATATTTTGAATACTGTAATTAATAAACATAAATTATCTAAAATAAATAATACTGAACTTTGGCATATGAGGTTAGGTAATATAGGCATGAAACGCCTAACCCAGTTGGTTAGGAATGGTTTGATTCTAGATCTCACATTGAACCTTATCCAACCTATGAATCTTGTAATCGGGGTAAAATGACCAAAGCCCCATTTTCGGGTGTTGGACACCGAGCCACTGACTTATTGGAACCCGTACATTCTGATGTATATAGTCATATGAGTCAGACTGCACACAGTTTTTTTCATACTTCATTACCTTTACCGATTATGTGTCACGCTACGGTTATATTTATCTGTTGAAACATAAATCAGAAACCTTTGAAAAGTTCAAATAATTCTGAAACGAAGTAGAAAAACAAACTGGACAATATATTAAATGACTTCGATCTGATCGAGGCGGTGAATATATGAGTGGAAAGTTCACTGATTATTTAAAGGATAATGGGATTCTCGCTCAATATACTCCTTCTGGTACTCAACAACATAATGGAGTGTCAGAGAGGAGAAATCGGACATTATCGGATATGGTCTGATCTATATTTGATATAAAGTTTCATGTATGATATAAAACTAAGAGACTTGTGAGAAACTCCCATTAGTCGTGCATTATATATGATCTAATAAAGGACACAACAAGACTATTTGTATGACAGTTAGTATAACTGTTTGACAGTTAGTATGTCTCTTGTATATAGTATTTATCTTTCGTAAATGATGATTCCTTTATCGAAAGAGAAATTGATTAGAATGTCTAATCAATCTTATGCATTATAGGATGATGACATAATCAATATTGTATTATGTACGATTAAAGATATCAATTTAATTGTAATTATTACGAGTTATTTTGATATGCTGCAGACCATAGGATGTGTCTTGAAACATGTTCTTTGTTATCTTTGAGATATTAAGAATGAGTTTCTTGTTCATGGAGAATATAATCCGCAACCATTAGGGTCAGATTAATTTTGAGTCTAATTATGACATTAGATGGTCTATGTCATATAAAGTCAGGAAAGATGCAGTGGGAGTGTCACGGTTGATTCTACTATATTAGTGGAATTTGTTGCAACTTATTGTTGGGTTTCCAGATTAGTCCAAAGATCAATTCAAGCAATGAAACATGTGTGAATACTCAAAAGAAGTATGGCAGAATCATACTTACATTGATCGGCTTTTGCGATGCTTGGAACAACAAAAATCTTCAAGCTTTTCCTCCAAGGTGCTCACGGTTTTTAGCCTCCATTTTGTGCTCCATTTGTTCGGCCAAGCTCCAAGCTTGGGGTGTGCATTCCATGCCCACGGGTGGGTTTCCCTATCACTTTCGTAAGACTCCTAATGTGTGCTAACACTCATAAAAATTTGTCGCTAATCTTTCCCTTGCTTCTCCTTGCTCACGGCAATTGCAGAAATTTGGAGAAGGAAATGGCCCTTGGCCGAATTTGGAGAAGAGAAGTGAGAGAGAGGAAAGTCAAGTGTGTTGGTTATTTGATTTCTAAAATCAAATAAATGATATACCAAAAAATTGAATTCCAAATCCAAAAAGGTACAAGCAATAAAGTCATCCAACCACGACCATCAATCATGAATAGTGACTAGTTGTCAATCACTCAAAGTGACAAGACATCCATCACTTGATTGACTAGTGATTTGACGCTTGATGTGACTTGTGGGCCGCACTTGAATTCGAAATGCGAGTGGGCCCGCAAACACTTCCGGGCTCGGGTTCGCTAATTTCGAATTAACGAATCTGTTACAACGTAATTAAATCAAATTTAATTAAATAATTATGCCTAGCAAAATTACTATTCACATCGCTAACGAATTAATTCTAAATTAACTTGTTCGCCCGAATTAAAATCTAATTTTAATTCCGCGTCGAAATCAAATTTCGTATAATATATCGAATATATTATTTTATCGATTAATTCCAAATTAATTGTTCTCTCTCTTTAAATAATATTTTATCCCAGATAAAATATCTCCGTAATTAATCCCAGATTAATTTTCTCTCTCTTATAATTAATCCCAGATTAATTTTCTCTCTCTTATAATTAATCCCAGATTAATAAAGTGCGAGTCATACGTCATCGGTGAATCTTCGGGAAGCGACCCATGAGATCCCCAGATATGTTGGCAGTAAATCCGGTCGTCGGACTATCCGAACACGTACGTACCTAGTACTACGTTCTTACCGATTTACAAGACATGGTTGGCTTCTAGCAAAGTACCGTGCCTTCCCAATTCTCCAGAAATATTCTTAAAGGAATATGTGATCTATATCAGGCGTAGTATACGTAGTATTGCGTATTACGATCCAGTATCTGATGCGATTTATTCGATCATCACATCGCCACGATGTATGATCCGAACAAATCAGATGAACATTTGAAGTATATATCTGGATCGTTGATGAAACCATTAATTCTTTAGCCTGTGCTGTAACATAGCTCAGCTGCTAACAGAACTACTCCTAATCTGATTAGGATTATTATCGATCCAAAAGGCTTTTATTGCTGCCTCAGCTGCATCAATATTCCGCTCTAGTTGTTTATTCGACAACATTATCTTGCTTGGAAGATTTCCAACTCACTATTCCGTTATTCAAACTTTATACTACCTTTGTTACGACTTATAGTCGTTTTTATCGGTTAGGAAACTTGCAACGGTGAACCCAGTCACTTCAAGTTCTCATTCTCCATAGTATAAGAAAGCATCCTTAGTTCATCTAAGATACTAAAGGATGTTCTTAACATCAATCCAGTAACTATCACTTGGATTGGCCTGATTGTGACTCCATATGCTCAAAGCATATGAGACACCAGGTCGCGTACATTTTTTCAATGTACGAGTTCTCGGAGAGTGCCAACAACTTTTAAATCTATCCCAGTAGATCTTTATTCCTAAAATAAAGGTTGTTTCTCCCAAGAATTCTACGGAGAATTTTCATGAAAGCCAAGCTTTCACCGATTGTATTATGGGAATATCATTTCCAAGAAATGATATGTCATCATTATATAGGACATTCATCGTCAGTGCGCTCCCACTAACCTCCTTATATACACAAGAATTATAATCGTTTTGAATTAAATCATATACCATTATGATTACATCAAAATGATAGTTCCAAGAACCTAATGCTTGCTTCAATCCATACATGGATCGAATTAACTTGCAAACCTTGTTTGCTCATTTTGGTACGACAAAACCGTCAGGATATTGTAAACACCCTCCAAAAGATTTCCATATAAGGAAAGCGATTTTAATGTTCAGCTGTCATATTTCATAAATGAAACATGTAGCATCAGCAAGCATTATCCAAATGGATTTAACCATGGCAACGAGTAAAAGGTTTCGTCGTAATCGACACAATGTTGATAACGATACCTTTTCGCTACAAGCATAGCTTTGTACGTTGGTACGTTGCCTTCCATGTATGTCTTCCTTGAAGACTTATATAGTACCAATAGGCACAATGTCTTTCGGTACATCAACTAGTATCCAAACTTGGTTGGTATATATGGAATCCATTTCGGACATCATGACACTTTGCCATAATAGGGAGTCGATACCTTGTATCATTTCCTCATACATAGTCAATTCGTATTCCTCAATAAGATTGACATCTTTATGAGGTGAGATCAGAAACCCATACCTCCCAGGTTGTTTTCTGACTCTCTCCGACTTACGTGGTTCTTGCGTATTCGAAGATTATTGGTATAGTTTCATCATTGATGACCTATTTGTGTTCCATTAAGGAATCGGTGCTTGGAACAGTATTACTCCGATTTTCATCGAGTCTTACTATCCTCCCATTTACCACTGCATATAGGTATTCATTTTAGGAAAACCGCATGGTGAGCAACAATTACATTGTTCTCTTGTGAGTTGTATAAGTACTATACTTTTGTTATCCTAGGATAACCTACAACTAAGCACTTATCCGATTTGGGTTCTGGTTTGGTATCATCCAAACTTATGCCCAGCATACCCAAATCTTCAGGATTGAGAAAACCTAGTTTCTTTCCTATTCATATCTAATATGAAGTCTGTCAAACAGATTTTTATGGAACCTTATTCAAAATAAGTTTTACACTGTTTAATGCGTATCCTATGAAGGAAATGGTAGCTCAGAGTGACTCATGATTAACCTTACTATGTCCAACAAAATTCGGTTTCTCGGTTCGGACACACCGTCAAACTGACGTGTTCCGGGAGAAGTTCTCATTGAAAGAATACTATACTCTTTCAAGTATTTGAGAAACTTATTGCTTAAGTATTTTCATCACGGTCCAATCATGATGTTTAATACTTTAGCCGATCTGTTTGTCTACTTCGTGTCGAAACTCTTTGATTTCATCAAAAGTTTCCGATCTGTGTTTCAAAAGAAACACATAACCATAACGCGATGCCACATCCGTAAAGGTCACGAAACATTCATATCCACATCTAGCCTAGCTAGATATGGGCCCACTTACGTCACTATGAACGAGGGCTAACAGATCGGTGGCACTTACACTTTTACCAAATGAAAAGGTGTTATAGGCATTTTGCCTAATAAACTAGATTCGTAGACATTATTTGAATAGAATCAAATCCGTCCTAGTATCCCCTCTTCAAAAGTGTGGATATACGAGTCTTGTTTAATGTGTCCCAGACAACAATGCCACAAATCAGTCTCAACTGATTAATTCAGTTTGAGCTATTTGTTTGTCATGTCATATGTTTGAGATTTATTTATATTCAAAATATAAATATTGTTATTTACATCTAATGTGTTTATCTCAATATCATCTTTATAAAATAAAACACTTTAGTGTTATAGAATATAAGGGTATATCCGCTACGGATTATACTCTGATGTAGAGATAATGTTTCTAGTCAAACTAGTTACATTGTAACAGTTTCCTAATTTAAGTACACACCCGAAGGGTAGTTCCTAAACTTAGGTATCTACGGTTAAAACAGCGACTCTCGTCCCGTTTCCAATTCGCAGGTAAATCTCAACTGAAGTCAGTATCCTGCTAATCAGCAGATTCTACACATCAATGCATATTTATGTACCACATCCAGTATCTAAAATCCAATTTTAATACTAGTAGTGAACATGTTGATGACAAACATATTTAAAGTCGGAGCCTTTGCCCGTCTTCAATTCCTTAATGTTTGCCTTGTCCATACGGCAGTCACGCTTCCGTGACCCCGTTTTCCACAGTTTAGGCAGACATTTTGAGATATGTCCTTTGTCTTCCCAGAAGATTATAATGATTTTGCCTTTGCCCTTTTCCTCACTCCAGAAGCATTTGGCCAAGCCTTGGCCTTCTGGGATGTCGAAGTACGATGCGCCTTGCGCTTCTTGCCCATTGCAAACTCTGGCTTTGTCTCCTTGAGTATAGCCATTTACTCTCCAAGAGTTTTCTATTGCAATTTGTACTTCTAAGATCTAAAGATAGATCTATGAAGATCCTTCAATTTCAATATCATACTATAATGATCTAATCCTTATTTCTGAAAAAGAAATTAAGGAGTCTTTGTGGCAAGTATAATGGATTAAGCACTAAAGTTATCATCACATGAATATTCCAAATATCATGTTCTACTATTTGCTCAACTCCGAGCTTAGGCTCGAGACGTCACTCTATTAAATAAAGTAACTTCTCAGTCCTCAGGACTATCCTTAGATTTTATTCCCAATTTGAAAATTAAAGCCGTTTAAAAACATTTTCACCCAAGATTATGTTTTAAACACTAATCTTTCAATTATCTTGATTGCTATAGTCCAACTATCCAATCAACGATTTTATGTACTATTTAATATAATGATTACTATAGTCTAACTATATAATCAACTATTATTAAATTGGTTAAATTCAATTATATTGATTACTATAATTCAATTATAAAATCAACTATTAATTGAAATAGTTTGAATACAGTCTAACTGTTTAATTAAAACAACAATTAAATATTAGTCCAACTAATAAATGATTACTTATTAACGAAAAATTGAAATGAGCGCGTATGGCAAGTAACTAAACGAATATTGCAAATTTAATACTTGCCTCCCACTATTTTTCGGCGAGCCTCTAACCTTCTGTGGAGTACTCGGGAAACCTTGTTTCCTAGTGGGCTAGGATCCTGTTAAATAACACACAATCTTGACTTTGGCCAACAAATTGTATGATAATTAACTAGGTAGATCTCTAAGATCAATTGGATCCAATCCAATTCCTAGATCCAGTAGGTGGACATCCAAGTCCGAAACATATATCTTATATATGCCAATATATCCAATATATTCCCTAACCTTTTTTCCTCTGAATCAATTAAGCCTTGGCTCTGGCACAACAAACTTAATGATCCCAGTTAAGCGGAACCCATTGACCATGGAAAGCTTCGTAATCGATGTCGATGGACAAGAAGTGATCTTGACTTTGGCCAACAAATCACAACTTGGACAAGACACCGATATGGAACAAAGCCTTCATGATTCAAACACATCCGCGACGGACAAAGGTCTTGACTTTGGCCAACAAACCAGTGCCAATCTTGGATCTTGAGTAAGAATCACTCAATGGAAGGAAAAACGCTTAATATGTGTTGAGGGTTTTTCGCGTAATTGGCAACCAATTAATTATCTTTGTTAAGGTCTCATCATCATACACCCTTAAACATGCATTCTAAAAACATAATAAGGCGTGTATAAATAAAATAATAATGATATGCGGACAGATATTTAAACACATTGTTCCTAGAACAAATCTCTCCATTTCCTCTCTCCTGCTAGCACAAGTATTACTTCTACCCGATTACATAACACTTCTAAAGAAACCTCATTTACATTGAGGGGAATATGTGAGAAGAGAAATACAAAGAGTCAAAAGGTAATAGGCTGGACACACAGGTCCAATTAATAAATTCTAAATTTATTACAACAATTTCCAAAATTGGCCTCACCCATCTAATATCCATCCGATATGCATTATTCATACATCGCATCCATGTATTCACACAAAGCATGTTATCAATCAATCTAATCCAATTAATTAATCTGAAATTTAATGACCATCCAATGTTCAAACAACGATTTGATTTTGCGCGAGTCAAACTCGTTTTAATAATAAGTACTCAAAGAACGAATTATTGAATTATATTAAACTACAATATTAAATCCAATTTAATTTGTATTTAATACTAATTCTTTATTTAATTCTAAATTAAATAATTACACTTTTTAATGTGCCTTTACGACTTAGATTCTAAATCTAATCGTTACGGGTCTCAAAACCCAATTAACATCCAATGTCAATTTAATTAAAGTCCAATGGGCTTTCAATTAATTTCTAAAGGCATGGACTTTTGGTCAATATGGGTCAAACCCAAATACCAAAGCCCATTTAAGGAATCACCCTTATTTGCCAAGAAATGAATTTAGGCCCATTAGTCCCAATTAAAATTTAAGGTCCACTAGTTATATTTGGACTTTATGGATATGGTTTTGGGCCCAATTGGATCCAACCAATTGGCCTAAACCAAACTTGGCCCAACCAAGCTCATTAAGCCTAATTACAACTTTACAAGCCCAATTCCAAATTTGGCCCAATTAATTAAATTACCAAAATTCCAAATTTCATAATTTAATTAACCTAAAGTGTATGCCATAATTAATTAACCAAATTAATATTTCCAAAACATCAATTTACACTAGGGGTGTTCACGGGTCGGGTCGGGTCGGGTTTTTTAATTTTTTTTTTGACCCGATCGGGTCGGGTCAATCGGGTCCTTCGACCCGCGCGGGTCGGGTCGCATCGGATCGGGTCAAAAATCTGCGGGTCGGGTCGGGTTAACATAATATGCGGTACATATAATATATATATTTTTTTGATACAAAATTTCTAAATGGAGTCTGCAGCTGCAATGGAAAAGTGTATGAATTAAAGCCCCTGTTAATCCAGAGTTCAAATCCCGCCAGGCGCAGTCATTTTATACATTTTGTTTAATGATTAATAATTTCAAAAAAATATTAAGGCTGCTGGGATTCGAACCACAGACCACCTAGAGAGCATGTGAGGTGATTGCCAATCGAGCTGCAATTGTTTCTTGTTATATTTATATCATACAAAATATATATATTATAATTGTAATATTATTTACTTCGGGTCGGGTCAGACCCGAATTTTCTGCCAGAAACCCGTGGCCCGATCCGACCTTTCGGGTCGGGTTCAGGTTGACCCGAAAATAAATTTTAAAATTAATAAACCCGATCGGGTCGGGTTGGGTCATTGCGGGTCGGGTCGGGTCGCGGGTCGACCCGACCCTATGAACACCCCTAATTTACACAATTAATTATGCTTATCATCATCAACTTATGTCCAACACAATTGAATCAAAAAATCATATCATTTTACATGCTTCTAGTCACAACAATTTAGGGATTTCTTTGTCCGATTCGGTTTTAATCCAATTAAATCCTCAATCAACATTACCCAAATGATTTCAACTCATCCAATGATCAAAAACACAAAAATCACCATGACATATAGGGCAAGCATACATTCTGAACGGGATTCGAGTCGGGCGCAGCGGAAGCTTGGGTCGGGCTGAAATCGTATTTCAAAACTTTTTCAAAAATACCGATTAGATTATTCAATATCTAATATGAATATTCTATTCGGATTTCAACTAAACCCAAAAATTACTCATGTGTATGATCCAATCAGATGAAGTAATAATCAGTCCACAAAAAGGGCCCTTTGTCCGACCATATCAAGTCATGTCCGACCACATGTGGTCATGATCCGACCACATCATGGAAGACCAGACGAGGTCTGACCAGACCATAAGTCATGGCCGACCACATGTGGTCATGATCCGACCACATTTGGTCATGATCCGACCACATCATGTCCGACCAGACCATGTCCGAGAGGGGGCATATTGTGCATTTTGCACTTTCATGGTTCAAAACACATCAAGGAAAAATCCAATCAACCCAATATTTTACATGCATCATATACACATCCAAATACACCATATAAATGAAAAGCCCCAAATTTGGAAGTGGTCTTAAACCATAATTTTTCAATTTCTTCAAATTGGACAAATTAGACCAAATTGGTTAAATCCAATACTTCAATCATGTTTCTTCCATCCAAATCAAGTCTCAACACAATGAAACAACTATAGAACAATTCTAGGTCATTTAAGAATGGGTCAATAACTCTAGAATGGCAACAAGGTTCTAAAACCTTAAAAGAATGCTTATCACTACACTAGTCACATTCTTCCAACATCGTACATGCATAACACCTTCATCAAACTTTCATCCATGAAAAATACAAAGAATAAAGAATAGCAAAACTCAAGAACATCACCAAGTGAAGCCCACAACAAGAGGAACAATTTACTCTCTAATGGAAGGTTGGAAATACTTACTAAATTCCAAGCTTTCTTTGATTTTTCTTATTCTTTCTCTCTAGCTTCTTTTCTTTCTTCAATGGAGTATTTGATAAAGTGTAAATGGTTAATCAAACCCTAAAAGATAACAAAGCGATATATACCTACACATAAGGCCTTGGCCGAATTTGGTATATACCAAATATCCAAATATTTGATTTTTGCTTTATTAAATATCAAGTTGCCAACTAGTTAAATAATGATCATTACACTTTTAATGATATTTTCAACTTAGTCAACAATGGCAACTAAATCATTAAAACAAATATCATAGCTTAAAAATATCTATACTTTAATTAATTTAATCATTTAACAATTAAATAATTAATTAATTAAATATAAATATATTAAATATATGTATAATATTTACATTAAATATTAAATACATATGTTGATGGCTGATTTTCGTCTCAGGGTAAAATGTGAAGTTTACCCCGTGACAATCCTCCTTCAACAGTGAATTTGTTTGGTTATGGGGAAAACCAAAGACAAAATTTGGTAGAAGGCCAGATACTCACTAGTTAACGTAGAAGTTTAACGTGGTTCGGCGGATGTGACTCCAGCCTACGTCCACGGGCACAAAACAAGTATTTTTTTATTAAGAAACAAGATGCTCGGCCGATCCTGAATATGGTCGGTCGGTTAAAACCGAGCAGTCATAACTTACACGCTTTTCAGTAACATCCTAGTTGTCCACTGTTCTTTTTTATCTCTTGCTTATGTCGTTTTCTTTTTCTTCCGAGAGAAAAGAAAAAAAAGAAGAAAATCCCATTTTTTGTCCTCTATCCCCTTATTTATACTAGTTTGAGGCGGTTCATTCCTCAAGTGGGAACCTTTACATTAAATGAAATCCCTTCCCCCAAGACCACTTGGCTAAAAAATATCTCACTTTCATCATTAGTGATGTCCCATCACCTTATCCCTTAAGGACTCTGTCCCATCACTTTATCCCTTAAGGACTCTGTCTCATCACTTTATCCCTTAAGGACTCTGTCCCATCACCTTATCCCTTAAGGATAGGCGGTGGAAAATATCTTCACATCTCCTCTGCCTTTGCCTATGAGGTCGGTTTAACCGAGCACCTTGATGAAGTCCTCTTCGAACTGCGGCCATCCAATGTTTATGCTAAAGAGGTCGGCTCTTCCCATTTCGTGACCGACCTTCCTTAATCCCGATCAGACTATTGCCTTGGAAATCCCTCTTCCCTGGGTGGCATTTTACCCTTAAGCCCTTCCTCTTATTAAAGATATCATAGGGCCTAAAAAATACCCCCAACATCTGTCCCCTAGTTCTCGGTTCCGAAGAGTTTACGAGTCGGTTTCGGGAACTATAGTTGCACTCTCTTTGCGGCTCTACTGATCATTCATAGCAGATCCATGCCTATTTCGCTTTCTTTTTCCGCTACTTATTAAGGTGAAAATCCTCTAATAACCTTCTGCCAAGCTTTCCTTGAGACACGCAAACATCATGTCTTCCTTAAATGCCCATCAAGTCACCTGCTAGGGCTTTCCGAAAGTCCGCCATCTGTCGACCATCCACTATCTTCCTGCCGAAAAATCAACCAATTCGTCGGTTGGATGCTGATCCAAAAAGGTACCCGATCTCGTTCGTCCATTTACCCCATTTATTCTCAAAAAAGTGACAGGTGGCGTTTATCCAGCATTGCTCTTCCAACCTTTCAGTTACCCAACTCATTCAATCAAAACTCACCAGGCGACTCCTCCTATTTTATTATGAATATCTCCGCTCTTTTCCAAACATCACACCTCCTCTCTTTAACAAACGTCAAAATCCCCAGGAGTGCCCCAAGAACCGCATCCGACGCGTCATACTTTTTTAGCCGGAACACAAGTAAGTCTGATCAACCTTCTTATTTTATATTTTGAATCATTCATTTTCTCTCTGTTTTTTTTTGACCTGATTCCCAATCTTCTTGCTCTTGTCCAGGCGAACTATCTGGCGGCCAAAAATAAAGACCTCTTTTTAAGTCTTTTAGCCGAGGACGGTCAGGCCCAGAGGCTTCAAAACCGCCTCACGGAAATAGAGACCAAGCTCGCCGATAGGGAAGAGGTAATAAAGAACCAAGAGTTAGCCGCGGTTGAGGCCTTGAAAACAAATAAAGCACTTAAGGCTGCTACCTCTTTGGAGAAAAAGAATGCTGAAACTGCTAAAGGGTATCTGAAAGCTGCCCAGAGCGAGATTAGAGTTCTACAGGTGGAGGTGTGTAGTGCAGAATCTAAATCTTAAAAGGAAAGAGGCCGAGTTGGAGGCTGAGAGGGACGCAATCCGTCTTGAAGGGGTCAACGACTGTGCTGAGATTATACCAATGGTATTGCCCGACCTAGACATGGGGCCGATCCATGCAGCCATCCGTTTCTGCAAGGGGGAGATTTCCCAAGAGGAGTTTCAAAGATGGTTGCCCCCATCTCCGGCAGCGGCCATAGGGCCTGATCTTATTTCAGCTGTCCCAGCTCTGGAAACCATGGAGTCAGTGAACCTTGCACCTGCTTCAGCAGCCGAGGTGCCCTTTCTTCCTGAGGAAAACCGTATCGAAGTGCCCGTTTCAACACTTGGAGCTATATCTGCCGAAACTTCTCAGCCCGTCGATACAGAAACCGTTATTCCCTCTTCCGAGGCCGAACCTACCTTGCTGTCGTCTGACCAGAACAAGGACAAAACTGGACATCCTTGAGCGGGATAGTTTGTAAGGGGTGACCCGAATAGGGCCCTACGATACTTTTGAACAATATACCTATTTTTCTGCATATCCCGAAACTAATTCTGTTGTAGCTGATTGACATGTTTTGATCTTGTTTACGGCTTTTCATGATTTGCCCTTTCCTCTTATTCGCCCACAATTCTTCTGTAAACTTTCCTGAGGACATCATCTGGCTCAGGGCCAAAAAGAGCCATTGTGGCCCGTAGAACAGATCCAGCCTCTTGCTGAATAACGCCAAAATAGGCCTCGGCGGAATGAGTCCAGCCTCGAGCCGAACAATACCAAAAAAGGCCTTGGCGGAACGAATCCAGCCCCAAGCCAAATAATACCACACAGGCCTTGGCGGAACAGATCCAGCCCCGAGCCAAATAATTCCACACAGGCCTCGGCGGAACGAATCTAGCCTCGAGCCAAATAATACCACACAGGCCTCAGCGGAACGAATCCAGCCCCGAGCCAAATAATAACACACAAGCCTCGGCGGAACGAATCCAGCCCCGAGCCAAATAATTCCACACTGGCCTCGGCGGAACGAATCCAGCCCCGAGCTAAATAATACCACATAGGCCTCGGCGGAACGAATCCAGCCCCGAGCCAAATAATTCCACACAGGCCTCGGCGGAACGAATCCAGCCCCGAGCCAAATAATACCAAACAGGCCACGGCGGAACGAATCCAGCCCCGAGCCAAATAATACCACACAGGCCTCGGCAGAACGAATCCAGCCCCGAGCCAAATAATTCCATACAGGCCTCGGCGGAAGGAATCCAGCCCCGAGCCAAATAATACCACACAGGCCTCGGCGGAACGAATCCAGCCCCGAGCCAAATAATTCCACATATGCCTCGGTGGAACGAATCCGGCCTCGAGCCAAATAATACCATTCAGGACTTATGCTGAGGGGAAACAAATCAACCTTCGGAGCCCAGCACTGATCTAGCGCAGACGTCCCCTTACTAGGCCAGTAAAAATTAAAAACAAAACCTTGGGAAATAAAACTAAAACAGAAAGCGGGGGTGACTTAACACTTGTCCCAAAACAAAAATATTTCATAAGTAAAGATAGCAGCACGGATCCCCCGGAACAACGTCCTGTCTGAGGTCTCCAAAACACAATCCTGAATCTTTCAGTTCAGAGTCCCGGCGAACCAGAATTTGGATCAATGAGCGTTTTAAATGGTAAGGGCACTTCCTCTATACATCGAGACTCCGTGGAGCCTGAGTACTACCCGAGGGCTCCTCCTTACAACGCTGGAGCAGACACACGCTACGAAGGCATTACCCCTCCTCGTACTGTGCCTCCCGCGGATCCAAACGATCTAAGGATCAAAGAGTGTCAGAAACCTTAAGGGCATGATACTCTTTAAGTTCGATACCACTGGAGCAAACAATCGCCACGGGGGCTCAATCCCCCCCGTGCTATGCTGCCCACAGATCCTTTCGATCAAAGAACCAAGGATCAAAGAGTGTTCGAAACATTAAGGGCATGCTCCTCCTTAAGTTCGATATCACTGGAGCAAACAATCGCCACGGGGGCTCAATCCCTCCCCGTGCTATGGTGCCCACGGATCATTACTTACACCATGAAATCTCGGCGGAACATATCCGGCCCCGAACCGGTGGCACACATACAGGTAGTGGGGTAGTTACGCTCCAGCCTCGGGAGGTTAATCCTAGCCTCGAGGGGTTCACGCGCTCCCTCACATACCTCATCCCTTGTAGAATTTTTACTTGAGTAGCAAGAGCCGGGCCGGTACACCCCGATCCGCGGGCTCGAGAATAACGTCTGTTCTTGGCAGGGCATGGATTCGACACCCCTCGGATCCCCGGACCGTGTTCCACATCTTGATCATACCCTCAGTGGGCCGAATATTTCTTGAAAACAAAAATAGTTATGGAGGCTAAAAGGATCTTTATTTTTATTCATCTTTGTAAGACCACATCATTCTTTTCTTTAACTTATCAGAAGTTATCCTTTGCTAAACATCTTACTGAAAATACTTTCTCAACATGTCGGCATTCCATGGTTTCTTCAGTCGAGCGCCGTTCAGCTGTTCTAGAAGATAAGCTCATGGTCTCACAATTTATATTACCCTATATGGTCCTTCCCATTTCGCACCCAATGATCTCTCTTCCATTCTGCGAGTATTCAAAGTCACTCTTCTCAAAACCAGGTCCCCCAGAAGAAAAGACCGGGCCTGTACTTTCTTGTTGTAGAATCAAGCCATCCTCTGTTGACATATCGCGGCCCTTAAAGCCGACCTTTCTCGCCTTTCTTCAATCAGATCCAGGTGGCTCTTAATGAGACCCTCGTTCTGTTCTTTGTCAAAATACTGTACCCGATGGGTGACTACCCCTATCTCTGCTGGGATGACAGCCTCACACCCATAAGATAGAGAGAATGGAGTTTCTCCGGTGGAATCTTTATAAGTGGTACGGTGCGCCCATAATACTTCAGGTAGCTCTTCCACCCATAATCCCTTGCAGGTTCCTAATCGAGCCTTAAGATTTGCCTTAATGATCTTATTAGTGGCTTCAACCTGGCCATTAGACTTAGGGTGAGCGGGTGAGGCAAACCTCAAGGAGATCTGAAGATCTTCGCATAGGCTCCTGAATCCTCTGCTATCAAACTACTTGCCGTTATCCGTGATGATTGCCCGTGGGATTCCAAATCTGCAAATGATGTTTTTCTTCACAAACTCGGTTGCCTTCTTCTCTGTAATTGTGGACAGCGGCTCAGCCTCTACCCATTTAGTGAAATAATCTATGGCCACAATTGCATATTTGGCTTGCCCACGCCCCTTCGGCATTGGCCCGATGATGTCTAACCCCCATTGAGCGAATGGCCAGGGGCTGGATAATGTGGTTAGCTGTTCTGCAGGGAGGTGGTGGATGTTGGCATTTTTCTGACATCCGTCACATGTCCGAGCTACCTTCATTCCATCTTGATGCATAGTCGGCCAATAAAACCCTTGCCTTAAAGCCTTAAGTGCGATCGATTGTCCCCCAGCATAGCTCCCGCAGATCCCTGCATGAATTTCCCGAAGCACATAGTCAGCCTCCCCTGCTTCCAAACATCTCAGGAGTGGTACCGCATAACCCCTTCTGTAAAGTACTCCCTCGACTAGACAGAATCTGCTACATTTGTATCATAGCCTTCTGGCTTCTTTCCTGCCTTCTGGCACCTCCTCTACTTCCAAGTATCTCCTGATGGGCTGCATCCAGCACGTCTTGTCCTGTATGCCGAGCTCCATTACTCCGGGTTCTCCCACACTTTTCATTTGGAGGCAAATGAGGGGAATCCCTTGGGGTTTTTCTGACCTGATGGATGAAGCGAGGCGGGCTAATGAATCCGCCTGATAATTATACTCTGTACTGACTTGCCAAAATTCCACGCTCCTAATTTTTCCAGCCAATTCTCTTACGGCCGCCAAATAGGCTATCATGTTTGGTTCTTTGGCCTGAAATCCCCCTTTCAGTTGCTGGACGGCCAACTGTGAGTCGCTTCTTACCAATACGTCCCGAACTTCCATTGCGACGCACAACCGTAATCCGGCCAAGATCACCTCATATTCTGCTTCGTTGTTGGTTGCTTCAAAAACGAACCTTAATGCATACATCACCTCTTCTTCATTACCCTTTTTCAACACAACCCCGGCTCCGCTCCCTTGAGCATTTGCAGAGCCGTCAACAGACAGCTCCCATCTTTTTTCTCTAATGGCCAAAACTTGCGAAGTTGTAGCTTCAGCCACGAAATCAGCTAACACCTGACCTTTGACTGCCGTTCTCGGTAGATAGGAAATATCATGCTTACTCAACTCTACTGACCACCTTATCAACATACCTGAAACTTCCGGTTTCTGCAGAATCTGCCTTAAGGGGCAACTCGTATAGACCCTTATGGGATGTGCCTGGAAATAAGGTCTTAATTTTCGGGCCGTAGTAACTAAGGACAGGGCGACCAATTCATGTGTTGAATATCTAGTTTCAGCATCCAACAAGGCTTTACTCACATAATACACCGGTTTCTGAATTTTTTCTACTTCCCGTATTAATACCGAACTAACAGCATGCTCAGACACAACTAATTATACAAAGAGAGTTTCACTTGGAATCTGCTTGGCTAAGAGCGGAGGTTGTGTCATGTACACTTTTAATTGTTGGAAAGCCTCCTCGCACTCTGTAGTCCAGACAACCTCTTTTCGAGCCTTTTTGATAACTTTGAAGAAAATGTGGCATTTGTCAGTTGCTTTGGAAATGAAACGATTCAATGCGGCCACGCGCCCCGTGAGACTCTGCACCTCCTTAACGGTCTGAGGCGACTTTAGGTCCAGTATGGCTTGGATTTTTTGCGGATTTGCCTCTATGCCTCGGGAGCTTACCATATATCCCAGAAACTTTCCTGAGGCTACCCCAAAAGAGCATTTCTCTGGATTCAACCTTAAACTGTGCTTTCGAAGCAGCTCAAAGGTTTTTTCTAAATCACTCACATGAGACACGGGCCTCATGGATATGGTTATCATATCGTCAACATACACCAACATCGAGTTGCCGATGAGAGGCTTGAAAATCTTGTTCACCAGCCTCTGGAATGTGGCCCCAGCGTTTTTCAAGCCGAATGACATTACCTTATAATAATATAGCCCTTGGTCGGTGATGAAAGTTGTTTTCTCCTCATCACCGGGACACATCTGGACCTGATTGTATCCTGAAAATGCATCCATAAAACTAAGTAGCCCGTGACAAGCTGTTGTATCCACTAGTTGATCCACCTTTGGTAATGGGAAGCTATCTTTGGGGCATGCCTTATTGAGGTCGGTAAAGTCCACACACATTCTCCACTTTCCGGTAGGCTTCCTTACAAGAACCACATTGGACACCCAATCAGGGTATTTTACCTCCCTGATAAACCCTGCCTTAAGCAGTTTCTCCACTTCGGCAGCTATAACATCACATCGATCCTGATTGAAAATTCTTCTTTTCTGCTTGACTGGCTTGTGAGCGGGATCCACCGCCAGACGATGATTGATGAATCTTGGGTCTATGTCGGGCATGTCACTGTGCCCCCATGCGAATACGTCCGGGTATCGCTTTAAAAACTCCATCAAGTCCCTTCTTGATGCTTCATCCAGGTCCGCTCCAATCTTCACGCTTTTGTTTGTTCCAAAGAGCTCTACCGATTCCAATTCCTCTACGGTCCCTATCCGTGGGACTTTCTTTGGTTTCCGACCTCGCATTCTACTCATCCCCTCCGGGTCATCATCTTTATTTCTCTTTTGCCTTGCTTCTTCAATACACAGGGTTTCTCTTGACAGGGTAGCGAAACAGCTCCGAGCTGCCTTCTGGCTTCCACATACGACCCCAATACCGTCCCGAGTTGGAAACTTTAATTTCAGGTAGTAGCAAGACATCACGGCTTTAATCTTCATCATAAAAGGCTGACCCATGATAACTTGATAGCTAGTCAGACAGTCCACTACTGTAAAATCTGTCATTATTGTTCGAGTGCAGGGGGAGGTTCCGACTGTCATCGCTAGCTGTATTCTTCCCAATGGGAACATAGTCGACCCTCCGAAGCCATACATGGGAGTCACATCATCAACCACGATGGCATATTCCACTTCAAGGTTATCCAAGGCCTCCTTGGAAATCACATCCACGGTGCTCCCGGGGTCTACCAAGATCCTGTCCACTCCGGAACCCCCAATCACCGCTTTAATGACGAGAGCATCATCATGGGGAAAATCTATTCCTCGGGCATCTTCATCTGTGAACATTACTGGCACCGGCCGACCACCCTAAACTCTTATCGCCGGATCCATTGCCAAAACTTCTGTCTTTCGGACACGATTATAATTTTTCCTAGCCTTATTGGAGTTTCCGGCTAGTGTTCTTCCTCCGGCAATAGTGTTTACTCATCCATCATTCACTCTCTGCCTGGCCGTCATCGCCTCATGATCAATGTATTTGTTCAAGTATCCATTTCGCGCCAAATCTTCCATTTGCTCCCGTAAGTCCTTACACTTGTCTGTTGCATGCCCCCTTCGGTTGTGGTGCACACAGTAGGCCGCACTATTCCTTTAGTCTGGCGGGTGTCTTCGGAGGTCAGGCTCGACCAAAAGCCTTCTGCCTTGAATATCTGCCATGATCTGCCTTAGCGGTTTGTTTAAAGGAACATAGGATTGCTCTTGGATGACCTAATTCACATGGCTCGAGGCCTTCCCTTCTTGATTATTTGATGGTATCAACTTAAACTCCTTTGGTCTCAGAGGCGGTCTCCTACCCTCCTTGTCTTGCCGCCGAGAAACTTCTGCTATGATCAGCCTTTCTTTCGTCGTTATGTCCCTCCGGTATGCTATCTCATCTTCTTCTAGCAAGGTGAATCTTCGAGCTATTTCCAGGGCAGTGGCGTAGTCTGGTGTGTCTTGGACCCTCAAGTGAGTCCAAAGTCTGCCAACCTTTAGAGCTCCTATCAGACTTTCCAGGGCCTCCGGGGACTCGTATCCCCCGACCTCGAGGACTAAATTGTGGTATCATTTGATAAAAGCTTCTAGGGGCTCTTCGTCCCCTTGCTTCGCAAGCCGTAACTCCCCCAATGACTTCTTGGGGACACACGCCCCCTGAAAGTGTCGAATGAACGACTTTTTGAGTTGTGAAAAATTGCCGATGCTTCTGGGGGTTAAACTTCGGAACCACAAAAGGCATCCCCCACCATCCTTTGGACTTCCATTAACAAAACGAAACTCTCCACATGAGATTTTGGGTCAGTGTGGCCCTTGTATGATGCTATAGTTGGCATAGTAAATCGCCTAGGAAACTTTGCTGACCTTATCTCCTCCGTAAAAGGAGATTCCGCCTCACCATCGCGTGCCTCTTCCGCATCTGTCTTAAAATTTTCTTCCCACTTCGCCATCTCCTTCCGCAGCCAAGTTTTCATGCCGTCTTCAATATCACCCTGCGGTTCTTCATGGCCCTCTTCGCGTCTGTCGTCTCGGGTATGGTGTATCCCGTAACTAAGCCTTTCGCGTTCAATTCTAGCATGCCTTCTATCTCTCCTTCTGTCATTACGTGGACTGCCGTGGGAGGAGCTTGGCGAACATCCCTCATCATCTTCTTCCCACATCTCTTCTCCCGGCGGATCCTTTCCTATCACAAAGGACCTCACTCTCTGAGTATTCCTTCTCCTGGGTTCATCATCTTCACTTATATTTGTAGGCCTTTTTCCTTCTGCTACATCGTCTTTCCTTCGGCTGGTTCCGGCTTCAAGCCTTTCACTATTCGTCCTCTCCATCCTTTCTAGTTTATCCATTATGGATTTCAGAAGAGTTTGATTCTCTTCCCTGTTTTTCTTCATGATTTCCTCCATTTTTTCCATCCACCCGGACGTCGAACCTTCTGGTGACCGGTGAGCTCCATCTTCTGCCATCGTCTTATTATGTGAGTTGCTTCTCGTTATATTCCCCACAGACGGCGCTAACTGTTGATGGCTGATTTTCGTCTCAGGGTAAAATGGGAAGTTTACCCCATGACAATCCTCCTTCAACAGTGAATTTGTTTGGTTATGGGGAAAACCAAAGACAAACTTTGGTAGAAGGCCAGATACTCACTAGTTAATGCAGAGGTTTAACGTGGTTCGGCGGATGTGACTCCAGCCTACGTCCACGGGCACAAAACAAGTATCTTTTTATTAAGAAACAAGATGCTCGGCCGATCCTGAGTATGGTCGGTCGGTTAAAACCGAGCAGTCATAACTTACACGCCTTTCAGTAACATCCTAGTTGTCCACTGTTCTTTTTTTATCTCTTGCTTATGTCGTTTTCTTTTTCTTCCGAGAGAAAAGAAAAAAAAGAAGAAAACTCCCATTTGTTGTCTTCTATCCCCTTATTTATACTAGTTTGAGGCGGTTCCTTCCTCAAGTGGGAACCTTTACATTAAAAAAAATCCCTTCCCCCAAGACCACTTGGCTAAAAAAAAAAATATCTCACTTTCATCATTAGTGATGTCCCATCACCTTATCTCTTAAGGACTATGTCCCATCACCTTATCCCTTAAGGATAGGCGGTGGAAAATATCTTCACATCTCCTCTGCCTTTGCCTATGAGGTCGGTTTAACCGAGCACCTTGATGAAGTCCTCTTCGAACTGCGGCCATCCAATGTTTATGCTAAAGAGGTCGGCTCTTCCCATTTCGCGAACGACCTTCCTTAATCCCGATCAGACTATTGCCTTGGAAATCTCTCTCCCCTGGGTGGCATTTTACCCTTAAGCCCTTCCTCTTATTAAAGATATCATAGGGCCTAAAAAATACCCCCAACAACATATATTCATTTATGATATTGGTCAAATATCTCAATTTGACAATTAATTAATGTGTATTTAAATTAATCAAGTATTAAATGTAAATACACAATAATTAAGGAAATGACTATCGGGTCCCTTCACATGTATTTTGCGTTTAACCTTTAAACGACTTTATAAATAATCAATATTATTTATAATTGTTGCCCTAGTGCTCTACGAGTATATTTCATTATTGAGACTCTATAGATTCAGGCATATCCGTCACGAAATCCAATTTCGTGTCCATAATCTATCAACCCGTAAATTATGACGACCACAGATAAACTAGCTGAATCATACAGGTCGAGGTCATTGCATACGTATAATCCCTCCGTCACAGGTATCCAAATAATCCCAGAGATATAGATGTAAACGTCAAATCTCTATAGGTATTATCCCGTCGATGTATGTATTAGCAATCTCTAAATAACAATCGGAACTTACTTCCGAAGTATACTGTGGCAACAAATTTAACAGATTGCTAAACACATATGGACTACCTATGCTCTGTATACAGAACTGACGGATCCTATCTTGACACACACAGAATATCCTGAGGATCGGTCCACACCCAACGAACAGGCGGAGGTCTGATCTTAATAGATCGGTGACGTGACTGCCATCTAAGTGTGGAGGATGTCTCATACATCCACAGTGGTGTCTCAAGTCAAAGGACCACTTATGCTACTCAACCCGAGAAGATTCTTATTGATGTTGGTGTACCATCTATTAAGAATCTTCGGTGAGTCGTTCAGTGTTTATCCACTATAAACACCTACACGTCTATACGAGTCTCCCTAGACTCATGGTTCATTGGGATAAACCATCAGATCAAGTCTCGATATACGACATGTACTGGTCTCAACAGATTTGACTAACTGACCCGTGTTAGTGAATCTTGACCAGGAATTTTATTTGATAATATATATTTAGCAGTGACACTTCCCAATGTCAATTACAAACTAACTTTGTAACTGTGTAATGCATTATATATTATCGAGCCTTTGTCTAATATATACATATCACTAAACCACATTTAGTTTCAATCTAATAGTAATTAGATCGAATACATATATAAAAACAAGAGGTGCAACTATAAATAAGTAATATTATGGAAAAATAGAATGTTCGTATTCATGAATCAGACATAAATACGGTCCGGATTGGCGCTCTGAGCACCAACCCCATCAATTTCTCCCACTTGCTCTAGTGCCAATCCACGATATCCTATACACATCTCAATGTGTATCGTATACTCATGGCTCTCAAAAACTCACCTAGCACTTAAGAGGTAGGCTACAAGAAGTAGGTCCGCTATTACATATTGAGTTTGTCAAACAAACTCCATTGTTTCCCATAGACAGCATCATTCATATTTTGTAGAATCTAAATTATACATTAATATGACTCTGATGCTACATCAATATTGTGCTACAACTACTGAGTTGTCCAAGTATTTAGGGATCAAATCCAAAATACTATGCGGACAACCGCAAACACAATAACAATTCAAAACTTTTAATTTATAAGGTCACTATGCAACTTCATAAGTCAATACTTCATAAGTTGCATTTAATTCCACTATATAGTAGAATCCTCGGCGACACTCTCACTGTATCTTTTCTGACTCTTTATGACGTAGACTGTCTAACGCCATAATTAGTCTCAAAACTAATATGACACTAATGGTTGCTGACTGTATTCTCCATGAATTAGAAACTCGTTCTTAATATCTCAAAGATTACAAAGAACGTGTTTCAAGATCCATTATATGGTCTATATGGTATCAAAATAACTCGTAACAATTACGATTAAATTGATATCTTTAATCGCACAGTATAAAGTATTCATTATGACATCATCAAATGATACACAAGATTGATCAGACATTATAATCAATGTTTCTTTCGAAAAAGGAATCATCATTTACGAAAGATGAATACTTTATATACAAGACACACATTAACTGTCAAACAGTTATACTAACTGTTATACAGATAGCCTTGTTGTGTCTTTAATTAGATCATATCTAATGCACGACTAATAGGAGTATCTCACAAGTCTCTTAGTTTTATATCTTATATAAAACTTTATATCAAATATAACAGAGACTACTCCCACTGCTTTCACGGAGTAAAGAAGACTTAGGTAAATCTTTTACCTCACAAACATCTCATTATTACCATAATAATGATAACGTTGTTAGGATATATAACACTAGAAATTAATTTGTACGCTCCCACTAACCCTTTTAATCACATATGTATTCTCTATACTTTGACAAGATCAGACAATCTGACGATATCAAAAACAGAGAACACAGATTTCCAGAAGACTTATCTGAGTCTACAATAGGCTCTATAAGCTAGCACACTAAACTGCGATCTCAGCAGAACACAAACTCTAGGGCCATTCCAGAACGAACTCTTCAAACAAGGAAATCACAACTGATCTCTTATCTGAATAAGTCATCTAAAAACGCCATTTTGCATTCTTTAGCTAAAACATACAGTTTAATATCAACATTAACCAATATATCTTTAATTTTTCAATCAGTGTGACTAGAGATAAGTTTTCTCAGAATCTACAATAGATTGGTGAGTATAATATTTCTCACTGTCATACTGTAAAGGTCAAACCTTTAATAAGCTCACACTGCTTTCGTTGCGCAAACAATTAGCACATATCATGAACTAATTCATAATGAAAGCGTAATCAAGTTCAAAACTTGATCGTAGTAAGCTATGAACAATCTTAGATCTATGGTTCAATGGTGAACTTCCAGAATTGATATCAAATATCGCTTCCATTACAAGTTATAGGATAATTTTTCTTTGGTAAGAAAACAACAAAATCATTAAGTATAAAATACTCGTAAATGATTCTGATATCCTATTAAACTTATATAGAAGAAGTATAAGGGTTGTTTCATCTTATTAATTACGTAGTTCCATTTATAATTTATCATTCTCACATTTGACTTCAATAAGTCAATTCTTTTCTACAATAATTAACATCTGATGTTACACACCAAGTAATAAAACGATTTTATTACTTAGAATCGTAGGAAAGATATTCTATCAAATATAATACAATATTCTATTAAACAGAATAAACGATAAACTTTTACTTATACCTCCGAGGTGTAAGTAATTTCCATTATATAACTATTATATAAAAGAAAGATTCAAATCTCAAACTTTTCAAGATTCAAATTTTCTACCTATACATATCATATATGCAACTGTAGAAAATAATGGAACATTAATTAAAGAGATGAATTAGTGTTACTGGAGCATAACCCCAAGAGTATTGAAACTAATTCGGTAACATTCAATATCAAACGAATCAAATCATATAAGATCCGAATGCTCCCACTACTCAATTCCATCAAGATGGAATCGTGGAAGAATAATATTGAATATGAATCATATTCACTGAATAACCTTAGAACTAATTGCTTTAAATTCATATGTTTGATCATATCAAAAATCTTTGAACAGTTCAAAGACATGTAATGAATTTTGAGGAGAGTTCTCTAAAAACTTTAGATTGAATATATATGAACAAGTCAAAAATGTTCAATCTACGTTTCATCAGAACAGATTGAAAGCTCTTGATACTTTCAAGACGTTCAATATGTGTTCCTTCAGAAACACGTAACTAAGTTATGACAATTCATAAACTAAGTTACGAAGTAAAGAAAACTACCTTAAGCAATTACAATTTATTAAACTACATACATCCAATGTATCAGTTAAATAAATCTGGTGGTCCAATGACAATCATTGGTTAAACGAGATCTTAATCACATTCCTGAATACAATATTCATTAAATGGATAAGGATATGTGGTGTGATCTAGTATCAAACCATCATTTACCTGTTTACCATACGGAATAAGCATCCAATGCTTAAGTGATTAAACTCATAAAACACCGTTCTAAATTATTTACTTTACCGAATAATTTTTCTTAATGTTTATCTCTACGTCAATGACACTACTAGTTATTATAAAATATGTAACAATTGTTTATAAAGAATAAGTGACTATCCAATAGTCACGAGTTCCGATATCAAATATCAAAACAATCGTTAACTAATATTTTAAATAACTAGACGGGAGATCTGATATCCAATACCTATAGTTGTAGTTTTTTGTGAAAATCAATATTTTCTATACACAACTATACACATCTCCTTTCTTTAGCTTTACTATTTGCATTTAGCTATTCACAACAATTGTAAATAACTGATTAGCAAATTGTGTCAGACACATTACCTCTAAAGGTAATTAAAGCTAAGAAACGTCATTACTAGATAAACAAATACCTAATAGGGCTTTCTTAATGCCATCAAGAATCTCGAGACATGAACTAATTCAAGTCAATTCTTACTGTATAAGAAACTATTCTCTCTAAAGTATTATATCCTAAAAGGGATATCTATCTAGATTATCTATCATGACTTTGAAACTAAATCATTAACCATCTTGATTTTTGAAGAAAATCGGAACAACAGTTCCCGATGGTCTAGACCAATCTAATAATATCCTAGTCTAATAGTATCTAGAACCTATTCTAGAATAACTGCAACCAAGAGTCAAGTCAGATAACATATCATAATATGTGTGCAGTAAATAAAAGTTTAATTCTATATAAACAATAAAATAAGGAAACAAATAAGCGGCAATTTCCATAATAATACACACTGCCAAAGTTATGGAATATTTTAAACTTAGCAGTGCCTCCCACTATTTTATGCAATACCGTAATCCCCAACGAAAAATGAGAAATCAATAATTAAATCGAATTCCATAATGGGAAGTGGACCCCATGAATATATTTCGACTCACACTAGAGGCACGGTCTCGCCTACGTATATTCAAAGGTAGACAACTCATTGTCAATCACTCACTAGTGATTCCTGGGTTCCGGTCCTGGTCGTTTCTCGTTGTCGCTGCTAAGGCAGGCGCACAAGGAGACGTACCAAGGTTAAGCTTGTTAATGATAAACTCAAGTTACTTGCGTAACCCTGACAGCTAGGGAACGTTCAGGATTCCGCTTTCGCTTGAATTTATCTAGTATCTAATATACATCCGGCATAAATAAATCTCTATCGGCTACACCCTCACAGTAGAGGCATGGTCTCGGATGTAGTCACGGAAAAATATTTATAAACCGTATTGACAAGACGGACCAAGAAAAAAGTATTCCAAATACTAGTTACTTTAAAACCTTATTAAGCGGGGATATTCCATTAAGTGTCAAACACCATAAATCTAATCAAATTAGATTATAACATGCATGTATAAAGTCAAGAAAACATGATTAAACATTGAATAAAACAAGATAATCATTTTATGGAGGCCTAGGATCAGACTCGCTCTGATACCATTTTGAAAGAGATTCGGGTCGGGCGCAGCGGAAGCTTGGGTCGGGCTGAAATCGTATTTCAAAACTTTTTCAAAAATACCGATTAGATTATTCAATATCTAATATGAATAATCTATTCGGATTTCAACTAAACCCAAAAATTACTCATGTGTATGATCCAATCAGATGAAGTAATAATCAGACCACAAAAAAGGCCATTTGTCCGACCATATCAAGTCATGTCCGACCACATGTGGTCATGATCCTACCACATCATGGAAGACGAGATGAGGTCTGACCAGACCATAAGTCATGGCCGACCACATGTGGTCATGATCCGACCACATTTGGTCATGATCCGACCAAATCATGTCCGACCAGACGAGGCCGACCAGACCATGTCCGACCAGACCATGTCCGACCAGACGAGGTCCGACCACATCATGTCCGACCAGACCATGTCCAAGAGGGGGCATATTGTGCATTTTGCACTTTCATGGTTCAAAACACATCAAGGCAAAATCCAATCAACCCAATATTTTACATGCATCATATACACATCCAAATACACCATATAAATGAAAAGCCCCAAATTTGGAAGTGGTCTTAAACCCTAATTTTTCAATTTCTTCAAATTGGACAAATTAGACCAAATTGGTTAAATCCAATACTTCAATCATGTTTCTTCCATCCAAATCAAGTCTCAACACAATGAAACAACTATAGAACAATTTGACTGACGATGAAGGTGATGGAGACTCTCTATTTAATATACCGCTAGATGATCGAGACCAATGTCTCATGCAACCTAAATGCAGACTATTTGCTAAAATTTAAATATACAAATGCAATACTTAAAAAAAGAAAAAATAATAAACAAGTGAAAGAAAGAAAAAAGTTAAATTAAATGACAAAAGAAAAAAAATACATATGTAGTGATTAAAAAAATGATATACAGAAAATACAAACAAAGAAATACAAAATAAAAAAATAAAAAGAAAAGAAAAAAATGCAAGGATGTTAAATTATTATTCTATCTACTAGATATATTCCCCGACGACGACTCCAAAAACTTGACACACTCACAAAATGGTTCTTTACTCCCAAGTATAAGAGTGTCAAAGTAATAAAATAACTCAGTAAGTCTAAAGTCGATCCACATGGAATAGATTTAGTCAAATAAAATAGTAATTTAAGTGAAAAGAAAACGCTGAATTGTTTGAAGTGATGTACAATTTTAATTTGAACTGCAATAATAAATTAGAATACTGTGGCTAGAGGATCCACTTTTAATATTTCAAATATAGAGAAATTTTATTTTTTATAATATATAAATTGTCATCATTACCCAGTTAATTTACTTCAGGAATTAATTATGCCAAACATATAAAACTAGCCATAAATGCGGTGATAATATCTGTCTATAACAAGTCCACTCAGGTACGTAATTATGCCAAATAAATAAAACCAACCAGAGAGGCGGTAACAAAGTTTGTCAACAATTAATCCAGATTTAAATTAAATATTAGTCTTCAGATTACAATTCATATATTATAATATAAGTAAGATTAATTTATATTCTCATATATGTATCATCGTGAGAAATCTTTTGCCATTTTGTTTTAGGTTTTTCAACCTTAAACATCTCAGTGTTGAGCAGTGAACTATATGTTAACGGTCTTAACATATATAAGTTGTTCTCTGAAATTTCTGTGCATATACTTAATCCATTTCTTGCAATAATAGCTAAATTATTAATAAATAAAATGGAAAAACCATCATGCAATGATTTTGAAACATAAATCAAATTTCAGTGACAAAATGAGGATAAACAATACTTTGTTTAGATTCAAATAACTATTATTTGAAATATTGAAAACTGGTAGCTCCCACTACTATACGATAATGTTTGGATAAATCCGGGTAGGTTCGGAGGGTTCGGAACTCTTCCGTAGCGTTTGTGGAAACTTCTTCGGAAGATTTTTCAAAAACACATAAACCGAGAATTCAATTTAACTAGTGGCATGAATTAATTTGATACTGATACCATTATGTTGAGGCAGTTGTGGAACCTCTAGGGTTGGATCGGTGTCCCGCTCAGTGAAAATAGGTCTAACCCATAGATATCAAGTTTGTGTGTAATTTTAAATTATTTAATGAAATACTATATTCTATTACGAGTGTAGAGGAAAACACCGGGACTGAATTGGAGTCCGGAAGCTCCAGAACGAGGGAAAATAAAATCAGTGCACATAGCGCATACCTGCGCGCGCTACAGTGACGCGCGCACTGTAAGCGATACAGTGCGCGTGTCACTATAGCGCACATATGTATTTTTTTTAATAGTTTTTTTTGTTTTTTTTTCAATTGTATTGCTTTTCATTTCCTTGAGCTCACATTCCAGTGAGCTGAAGGAATTAAGGTCTTTGACCCTAATTACTTCTGGCTCTCTCTAAACACTTCAAAACACCCAAAATTAATTTTTAATTTCAAAACCAACATTAACACATGTTATAGAATACAAATCAAGTTTTACAAAATATCAAATATTTTTACAAAAACATAAATTTATTCTAAATACGCATTTGCGTAAATTTTGAATCCAATACACAAACCATTTTAGAATCGCAATTAGAAATGTCTCATGAACAATTATAGTTCAACTAAAGGTGTTCAAGTGAATCTAGAATGGTATCCATAGCTCTAAGCTTTAATCTAGAGTTTCAAACTCTTATTAATTGTTCCATATCCAACATGAACATTTTTGACCTAATACTGACCGGCGTAAACACACACGTATAACGCAAGCGCACGTATCGTTCAAGTAGTATAAAAATATCGATCCCACGAGGACTTAATTCCTACTGTTGTTATTAATTGTTGATACTATTTATTTACAAATATCTAATTGAGGGGGGAGTGATTGATTGCTTGAAATGATTTGATTTGTAGATTTGCTAAATAAATAAAAAGATAAAAAGACAAAAGAAAATACTAAGGAAAATAAAAGACTCAAAGATCTAGGGTTGTGAATCATTCTAATATCTTTTAAAAGATGAAGTGATTATTTCATAGTTAGGTAAATTATTGAATTATTAATCTGGAATACTAAATTATGTAAAAGCCTCTTCCGATGGTCATTTACAAATACCTAGAATAATCAAATTGAACCATATGTCGATGTCAATTAAATTACCTAGATTCGTTAAGATTAAATTCCAATTATTGATTACCCCCGCCCGACAGGTATATGTCTATCCTGTAAGGAAATCTATTAAAGGTTTATCTATCCTTAAAGTAGATCGTGGGTTGTTGAGTATAAGGTCTTTAAACTTAAAATCTCTATGTCTAGTTCATTTTAAGTTTTATCTAATCAATTTTATTAGTGACCAGTTAATAAAAAGGCATTAAGGTTATGACTCAACAAATAATTCTTTAATTACCCAAACTATAATCTAACCCTTTTTAAATCGGTGATATTAGATTTTATCACAACCCTAGATATTTAACTTAGTTACAACTCATAACTAAAGTTAATATAAACTTAAAAGACATAAAATGAAATTGCTGAAAAGTAATAAAAAGAAATGCTAAGGTAAAAGGAATTAACTTCTACTATTCACTATTTAGATATCTCCCAATAATATAATATATAATCTTGTGATATTTTAAACCAACCGTCCGAAATGGCGGTATCCTGATTAAGTCAAATTCAAATATACCAGCCATAAGGCGGAACAGAAATATAAACTTAAACCAACCGACCTAGAATGGCGGTATCTTTTATTAATTCAGATTTTAAATAGTTTATATATTATATTTTAAGGGAGATTAATCTAAATAGCAAAAGTAAAAGTATTACCTTATTACCTCAGCATGGAGGAGTTACCCCCTCATGGAAGAATAGAATTACTACTACAAAGCGTAAATAAAACTGAATATAAGAGACTAAAGAAAAGAACTCTCAATTTATTTATAAGGATTTCAGAGGAAGAGGTACATTTGAAACTAAAAATTCGAAATCTATTTATAGGCAAAAAAATCTAATTTTTTATTATTATTTTTCTGATTTTTATTTTTTTATTATTATTTTTTTTGGATCGCTGAATTTTCGACACGTGGCATGGTGTGCTAAAAATGACGGCTCGTTGAATCTTTGACATGTGGCATGGTGGTGCAATTACCAAAATACCCTCGGTGTCGGGACGCACAAAATTACCAAAATACCCTTTTCGTCAAATTTCATAGTTTTGCTCCAAATCACCTCCAGAATGTTCTGAAACTTTATTTCGGTGTTGGGATGTCCAAAATTACCAAAATACCCTTTGTGTCGGGACGCCCAAAATTACCAAAATACCCTTTTTGCCAAATTTCACCAAATTTCACAGTTTTGCTTCAAATTACCTCCAGAATATCCTGCAACTTTATTTATCTACAAAATAACACAAAACACATCAAAATATTCACAAAACTCAAGAAACTATACAAAATATTAAGTTAAATGAGTGGGAAATAATGATACATTTACCACTCATCAAATACATAAGCATGTTGTGTTTATACTTCTAAAGTATCATAACACAATTGATTAACCTTATTTCAACATTAAGCTATGTGATCATGCATCTAATACACAAATAAACATAGCTTATGAGAAGATCAAACATTAGCTAGTAAGCTTGATGCAAGATCCATTCTACCTTTCATTTGTTAAAATCGTCGGAGAACCTCCAAGGTGTGTAAGCTTGACTTCAAGATCCAACCTTGATTTCCAATGCTAGCAAGCTTCACTTCAAGATCTAATCTTGATTTCTCCTAATTGAAATGTTTTAGAGACCTCACAAGCTTCTCTAAACACTTCTCTAACTTAGGCTAATCTCTCTAAGAACTTGCTTGTATTTGTACTTGTAATTAAAACCTTCCTAAAGCTTGCTATTTATAGCAAAACTTAGGCAATTTTTAATTAATAAAAGTTGTAATCAACTTTTAAGTGGGCTTAATCTAATTTGTCTAAATATGTATAATTAGGTGTGACTAATCTCCATTGTATCCCACTTTAATTTAATCCAATTAAATCAAGCCAAAGATTAGGAAATGGATTAGTTAAATGTTTGCTACCTTGATTTAATCCAAATAAATCAAGCCAAAACCACCTATTATTACATACTTACAATTACCATAATATCCTCAAATGGTAGAGATAATTATGATTTTACAATTAAGCCATTGTGTAATTATTGAATTAATCCAATTAGGTCAAAGTAAATAATCAATGTTATCCAATAACACTTGATTATCTTAGTTGATAATTATAATATCGAATATTATATTTTATCAAAATTAATTGGCTACCCAAGTGCTCAATGAGTACACTTCATATTGAGACTCTCTAAGTTCAGACACGTTCGTCATATAAGCCTAGCTAATATGTATGCAATTCAGTCACCTCCAGATTCGCGAAGAGCACGAACGACCTTTCTAAACTATACAAGTCGAGGTCATCACATATGTTTAATTATCCCTCTATCGTAGGCTATCCGAGTTGTGCATAGGAAACATAGAATACACCGTCAAGTTTCCAAGGCGCACATCTCATGTCGACATGTCCACGATTCTTTACAACTGATGCAATCCACCCTAGGTGATCGGCTTTGGCCAGTCTTTAAGAATCCTGACTTACTCACATGGATACCTAAATCCCTTATGGTACACATATGGGCCGACGGATCATATCTTGTTTCGTACTTGATTACTGAGTGCATCGGTCCACACCCAACGAACATCTAGAGGCCAAATCATGAAAGGTTTCTGACATACATGGAATTAAAGGGTGGATGATCTCACACAAAATCAATGCTATCATATAGTCAAAAGATTACATATGCTACTGGACTCGAGAAGATTCCTATTGACAGTGGTGTGTACTTCCAACTATTAGGAATCGCCTGTGAGTCATTCAGAATTCGCTTCAACGAATACCCACATGTCTATACGAGTTTCCAAAACTCATGGTACATCGGCTTAAACCATTGGAACTCCAATTCCAATATACGACATGTGCTAGTCTTATAAGTTATAGGAATTCGACCGTATTCCAAAACTAACGACTAGGAATATTTACTTTAGAATAGTTTAAACCTAGTGTCAAAACTATTCTAAAGTCGATGTCATTCTTAGCATATCTATACATCAATCTAATACGCATAATGACAATACCATTATAAGGTATAAAATGAAAAATATAGTTATTTTATTAATAAATAATAAAATGTACAAATCAGATTGGCACTCTAAGCACCATCTCCATCAACCATGACATTGTTGGGGAATAAAGAAGTTGTCATCCGATATGAGACTCCGGGAATGATTTAAAGCCACACTACACCCCTCGCATGGTCTGACCTTAAACCCATTTGGGTTTGGAATGGCCCTTTATTGATGCCAATATAATATTTAGGTTCAAGTAGAGATATTCCCACATCTTATAATGTAATTTACACGGAAACGGTTTCAAGGCATACAATTACACACATATGAATAAGAAAAGGCAGTCAAAAGAAATTACAAAGTTAAAAATATCCAGAGGAAATAAAGTAGTAAAAAACTGCTAATGAAACATATCAGAATACACATCTTTGATGTCTAGCCGAACATACATTTTTTAGGTACTTAATGCCTAGATTTTTTTTATCAACATTTGGCCGGACTTGATATAATTCCGACCAGAGGTACTGCATGGAACTAGAGGATAAAATATACAACACGTGGCATAAAATGACAGTAAGATAAATACATAATAACGATAATAACAACATAACAGTGACAAGGCATGCTTTAAATCAGAAAATATGAATCATGATAAGAACAATAATAATGAAACGGGTAAAACATATGGATAAAAATGATAATAGTAATAATAACAAGGGTAATAACTCATAAAAAAGGTCAACCTAATAACACATACATCAAAGATAACAGAATGCGAATCGCATATTCTCCTAGCTTGGATTCAGAGAAGCCTAGTTGGATGTTCTACCTACTTGACATAAATAAAATATTTGATGTACAAGTTCGGTCGGATGTGTGTTAGCCCCAGCCGGAGGTGCTACATAGTAGGCAGAAAGTAAAACACAATTATGGAAACAATATTGCCCTCAGGTTGTATTTTTAGCGTGGTTTGGCTCAAAAGACATTTTTTGAACGCTGGTTAGTTGTTGGATCCATACCAAAAGGAGGAAACTTCAATGATCGGTGGGTATTCTCATTTTATCCCAAAAAAAAGGAACTTCAGAACTTCGATCTTTGGTGCTTCAGAATTTTAGTATGCCTATAGAAGTGGTGGATCCATGTCCCTTTGTGAAGGAGTGAGACCTTTTTTTTATAGTGTGAGAGAAGGGTCTGAAAATGGAAGGGGATGTAGGATCACTTCATTCTCTCATTTCAGTCGTCAGTTACAATTCGATACACATCCAATCGGAGGTATATTTTGAAATACACATCCAGTCAGATGTAATCAAGCCCGTGACTTTAATCTTCATGATAAACACATGCACTCATGACTTTAATTCATGTCCAGCCGGATATTTAATTTGGATTTCATAACCGGCTGGCCATGATCAAATCCCATGACTTCAATAACTGACAATCTCTGCTCATTCAATGACAGTTGTGATTTATCGGGACGAATTTATGATTTTATGTGTACATCCGAATGGATTTGATGATCTGAGAGAATACTGGCTGGACATAGATGACGTTTGTAGGCACTGCATTTTTGCATATAAGTCCCGATGATGAGTCTCACATGAAGACACTACCTCTTTAAGTTATGGAAGTCGTGGGAAATGGACGTCGGAAGGGAAAAGTCAGAAATCGATATCTTGTTGGACTAAATTCGTTTGCTTAGCTGTGGGTTCGCTCGTTGGACCTCTGTTTTAAAATTCATCCTCAGCCCAAACCCTCGCAAGCCACACACCAAGCCCACACACCACCAAGCCACACACCAAGCCCACCAAAAGGAACCAAACCCACGCCCAAATAGACTAAACCCCACGCTCAAAGCTTCAAAAAAAACAAAATCACACATTAAACACATGCTAAAATCAAGACAAATTACCTTCCCAAATTGAATAGATTTTTCCTTATAGCACACTAATTAAAATATCCCCCCATAATTACACAATATTCTTTCCCTATTCACAGAAGGTAAACCCCAACCTTTGCCTATAAAAAGAAGCCTAAACCAACCCTTCACACCCTAGCTCATTCACGCCCAAAGCATAGAAAAATAGTCCCTCATTACCGTGAACTGTAGTCCAGAAAATCCCTCATACAATATCACACCTGCAACCTAAAAAGGCCATCCATCACCGCAAAATAGCAACCTAAAATAGCCATGCATCACCGAAAATCACAGCCCAGAAACACCCACTCCATCATCGAAAATCACAGTCCAGAAACAGCCTCTACATCACCGAAAATCACAACCCTGAAACCCCTTCAATTACTGCAAAACACACCCTGAAAATCAGGCTTCTATTACCGCAAACAGCAACCCAAATCACCTCTAAATTACACCTTTAAATAGTCCAAAAACAACAGCAAAAATAGCAGAAACAGCAGCCCAAAACAGAGGAAACAGCAGCCCGAAACAGCGAGGCAACGAAGGAAAACAACGAACCAGTGAACCAGAGGAGTTACAGAGCATTAGCCCTTCCGACGGTCGCATAACGCACTTCCAAGAGATGACTTAAGAGGTTAGACCTGAGGGCACCATTTTTATTTATTCTCCTTTATTTTTTTTATTTATTTTCTTATTTTACTTCGCATGAGTATTGTTGATTGGTGTATGCTATGACCATGGGATGAATGAAATATGTGTTATCTCTCGTGGTATATCGGATGGAAACCCAGACGTAAATTTCATAGCCGAATCTGAATGGACGGTAGTGCGGTTTGTACTTGGGAAACAACTCCACGTACCACTTGGGAGACACACATATTTCATTTCATCCGATCTTATGTTTATTTGTTGTTTGTTAGAAATAGCATGTTACTTTTATGCATGATTAGGTTGTTTAGCATGTTACTTTTATGCATGATTAAGTTGTTTATTATGTTATCTTTTATGCATGATTAGGTTGTTTAGTATGTTATCTTTTATGCATGATTAGGTTGTTTAGCATGTTACTTTTATGCATGATTAGGTTGTTTAGTATGTTATTTTTTTATGCATGATTAGTTGATTATTTCCAAGCATGATTTAGTTATTTCTTTCTCATTAGGAACTTGATTATGTCTCTTCTACGTTTATGTTTAGTTTATTATTTATTTACATTGCCATGCTTAGCAATTTAATGTATGCATGAGATTGTGTGCTTGCCGTTATTCCGACTTACTTTTATGCATGCAAACTTAGATATAGGAAGTATACAAACTTAGATATAGGTTGTTGTTGCGTAGACTCGGTTATATTATTACACAAATCTGTTCATTACAAGTGGGATAAGTAAGGGACCATTCCGAACCCAACGGTTTGAGGTCTTCCCTTGTGAGGGGTGAGTGCGGCCTTAAATCATTTTCCCAGTTCACACTGGGTGGCGACTCCATGTTATTTCTCCGGTTTAGTTCCCCCGTGGGCTACTCTGCCGCGAGCCTAGAACAGCATCGCCAATTTCTGTGTCCTATAGTCTGGCGACTCCACTGGGGATAGTGAATCGGCCCCGAAATAATATCTTGTAATGTTTGTGATTTATGCTTTAGTTAACCGTGTCTACCGCGGGTTGAAAGGGGTTTAATCAAAGGCACTATTAGAGCTAAGTAATGGTTTGGTGTCTTCCTTCATTCACTACCTCTCTATAAGGAAAAGCTGTGAAGGCACCTAAATAATCATTTACTCGAAGCTTACTGTGATGGACTAATTTGGAGGACTTGTTGTTTATTCCTGTCACCAAGGCGATAAAAGCCTAAGAGGCTTGGGTATTTAAGTGAGTTCGCTCCACCCTCCCAGAGAAATCCATTTGACAGTCAGTCACACACCATAACTCGTTGGCACGTACCTTAAGGTATAAAAAAAGGTGCGCTCACTTGGTCGCTCGAACCCTTGAGTGGGGAGTCCTAGTTGTGGGCAATCCTTCGTCAGTGGGAGCCTTTGTCTACATCCCTGTAAACCCACATGTGAACCATAGTCGTAGGACCAATAGAAAATATTTCCTTATGCTTGTGTCTAGGACCATCATCATTTGGATTCAGTTGGACTTTTTGTCATGAGGTATGGGCTTGTTGGGCCATTTAAACTGGGATGAGTCCGTGCTTTATGGCAATTGGGCCAAAAGCTTCTAAAATGCCGATGGGCCACTTTATGCTTAGGCCTTTTATCATTTGAAGTTGTTTAGCCATGTTATCGCAAAAGTGTAAACCTGTTGGGCCTTTTCAACTGGGACAAGTTTGCACCACGCAATAGTATGATTGAATGCTTCAAAATGATAATGGGTCGACTTATACATCCCATGCATCGCACGCATACATGCTGACTCACAATTTTAAAAGATATCATAGATATCTGTTGGCTCAAAGCTTCTAAAATACATCAAAGTAAAGTTGCGGAATACTCACTTTGATCGGCTTTTACAATGCGAGGAACAACAAAAAATTTTCTTCAAGCTCCTTGAAGCTCTCGGCCATGGCTCCTGTAGGCACTGCATTTTTGCATGTAAGACCCGATGATGAGTCTCATTTGGAGGCACTACCTTTTAAGTCGCAAGAACCGCGGAAAACGGACGTCGGAAGGGAGTCGATATTTTGTTGGATTTTAGTTCGCTTGTTTTGCTTCGGGTTCGCTTGTTGGACCTTTGTTTTAAGACACACACCAAGACCATCTCACCCAAGCACAATCTAAAAAAATAATTAAAACATTTAAAATACATGTCACAAATTAAATTAATTTAAATTAAAGCTAATTGAAATTAAATTAAACCAATTAAATTTAATAACTAATTAAATTAAAAACTAATTAAATTAAATTAAATTAAAGTTAACTAATTTAAAGTAAATTAAAATACAATTAAAACCAATTAAAATCCAACACAAATTAAATACCAATTAAATTAAATCTAAATTAAATTAAACTAATATTTAATTAAAATCTAATACCAAAATTAAAATAAATCATTACCAAAATTAAAATAAACCACTTCCTAATTTAATAAATCACTCACCAATTTAAAATATTTACTCACCTAATTAACAAATTAAATGCCTAAATAAAACAAATAAATGCCTAATTAAAGTCAATCAAATATATGTTTTCCTTTTCTGACACTAATTGGATATTACACAAATCCCTTTCCATGCATAACCCTAACCCTAATTGCACCACTATAAAAATAAACACAAACCAACACGGACCTCTCAACTACAAGACACTCACGGCTCATTCAAAAACAAGACAGAAATAGTAAACCCTAATCACACAGCACACACTCTAGTCTCACGCCACAAACCTGCCTTCAAAATAAACACATATGCCCTTCACAAACCAGAAGCTTAACACCACCATCACTCAGTCCACGCATCCACGCACATTGATCATCCTTCACGAAGCCACAAAAGAACCACCCAATACCGTGAGCGCCCTTCAATTCATCAGTCCCTTCACGCTAAAATCCTTGCTTCACACTCCATGTGAACCAGCAACAAACATTGCCGCCTCCCTCACGTAAGCCCTCACAAGCCTAAACTCCACTAACGCCTCAGCTCTCGTCACCTGCACACACAAAGCCACAACACGCACTTAGCAGCCCATAAATTCCCCTAGCCTCACATATAACACTACCCTTATTTGACGCCATTAATAGACAAAACCCTCCACGAACCTTCACGTCCTCAAAACCACAACATGCCCATCATTCCCACACACAGCCCACATAACTGCCATTAAACACATCCCATGACAGCCCTGCATTGCCACACCAAACACGATCAAAAAACACCCTTCCATCACCATTAAATACAGCCTGAAACCAAACCCCCAAACTGCCACACATAGCCCCATCCACTGCACCGAACTTCACCTCCAAACAGCCCTCACATCCACGCAGAACACACCCAAAAACAGTAAGCTAAACAACCCACAGATAGCCCCTTTACTGCCGAGAAAACCCTCCACAAAACCAGTCCCCAAGAACCCGCAAAACACTCCCAAAATCGAGCCAAAACAGTAGCCTTAACACACCCAAAACAGTGAACAAATACAACCAAAACAGTGACCAGAAAATCGCGAGGAAACAGTAGCAAAACGGAGTGAAAACAGCGACCAAAACAGCAAACCAGCGAGCTAAAACGTTAATCCAGTGAACCGGAAGAGTTGCGGAGTGATAGCCTTTCCGAAGGCCGTGAAACGCGAGTCCGAAAGCCGACATAAAAGGTTAGACCTGAGGGTACTTTTCCTATTATTTCCATCTATCTTTTTAATTGTTTTATTCGTTTTTATCGCATGAGAGTCGTTTATTGATGCATGATTGTGGCCCTTGAATAGATAGTAAATGCATGTATTGTGGAATATTGTATGTTGTGGCCTTAGAATAAAATGAAAGATGTGTCAACTCTCGTGGTATATCGGATGGAAACCCGGACATAAATTTCATAACGAATTCCGAATGGACGGTAGTATGATCTGTACTCGGGATACAACTCCACGTACCACTTGAGTAAACGGCGCATATTTCGTTTTATGTTGTTTTGATTTGTTTATATTCGTTACTTGATTTCCGCATGTTATTTGTTTATGTGTATGATGTGATCGAGCGCATGAGCTTAGTAAGTTGGATTAAAGGTCCCCTATTCTGAGGGGTTAAAATCCTTTATCACGATGCTTTGCCGCGCCGATTGATGTATAGTCGGTTGAATGTAAGATGTGTTCAATCGGGTATACGAAGTCCGATATCATTGTCTTTACTTTTTATATATGTATTGTGTTGATTGCGCATGGGCTTAGTAAGTACGATTAAAGGTCCTCTATTTTGAGAGGTTAAAATCCTTTACCATGATGCTTTGCCGCGCTTTTAGCCCGTTATTATTTATTAGGTGTCATCTATTCATCCGTTCATGTATGTGTCATGTTATTTACTGCATTTTGGAGGTCACTGCTGTAACCCTGTTCGAACGCATTCCAGAACGCCGCACGAACGTATGTTTTCTATCTGGTCCCGTTCGAACGCGTTTCAGAACGCCGCACGAATACATGTTTTCTGTCTGGTCCCGTTCGAACGCGTTATCAAACGCTATACGAACATGAACCTTTTGTTTACGTTCGAACACATTTACGAACGCTACTCGAACGCGCATGCATTTGTTTCATCAGGTCTGGTCCCGTTCGAACGCGTTATCAAATGCCACACGAACGAGAACCTTCTGTTTACCGTTCGAATGCGTTTTCGAACGCTACACGAACGCGCATACACTGAACTGAGTCCTTTTCATCACATGTCATGCATAATTGTTTCTTAGGTGATTTCCCTTGTATCATGTAATCAATCATACTATTTGAATTCCTGCATTTATTTATTTGATGTGTTCATGAGATGATACTTAAGCATGATTAGGTCATTAGTATGTTACTTAGTTCTTAGGCATGATTTAGCCTATTTGGTTGTTCATTCTCAAGCATGATTAGTCATTTGTTTTGCGTTTGGAATTTGCATTATGTTTAGGTCGTTCTTTGTTTTCCGCATTATATGATCGAAACATGTTCATGAGATTGCCGTGTGCTATTGCATGTTTGCCGTTGTGATGATTACTTTCATGCATGTGAACTTAGAAGCATAATTATCCTTGGAAATATATTGTTTAGGCTTGGTTAGATTATTGCAAAAATCATTTTATTACAAGTGGCATAAGTAAGGGACCATTCCGAACCCAACGGTTTGAGGTCTTCCCTTGCGAGGGGTGAGCGCGGCCTTAAATCTTTGTCCCGGTTCACACCGGGTGGCGACTCTATTATTCTCCGGTTTAGTCCCCCGCGGGCTACTCCGTACTCCCAACCGGGCCGCGAGCCCGGGACAGCATGCGTCGCCCAGTTTCTGTGTCCCACAGCTCATTTTTGTGCTCCAAGTTGAATCTCCAAGCTCCAAGCTTTGTGTGTGGATTCCATGCTCATGAATGGGTTTCCCTATCACCTTTGTATGATCCCTTTGGTGTGCTAGCACTTGGAAATTTTGCCATAAAATTTCCCTAAGGCTTCTTGTAGTTCTCGGCATTGAGAAGAACAAAGAAGAGAGAAATGGCCCAAGGCCGAAAATGGAGAGGAAAAGAGAGAGAAGAGTGTTAGTTTTTTTGTAATGTGTATATGGTATTTGATTTTCAAAAAACAAATACCAAATCACTCTTTTCCAAAAAGGTACAAGGCAATTAAGCCTTCCAACAACTCACATCACTTATGAATAGTGACTGGTTGTCAATCACTAAAAGGTGACTTGACATCCATCACTTAAGTGACGCATGATGTGACGCGCGAAGTGACTTGTGGGCTCCACTTGATTCGAAATACGAGTGGGCCCGCAAACACTCTCGACGTAATTAAATCAAATTTAATTAAATAATTATGCCTAGCAAAATTACTATTCACGTCGCTACCGAATTAATTCTAAATTAACTCGTTCGCCAGAATTAAAATCTAATTTTAATTCCGCGTCGAAATCTAATTTCGTTTAATATATCGAATATATTAATTTATTGATTAATTCCAAATTAATCGTTCTCTCTCTTTAAATAATATTTTATCCCAGATAAAATATCTCCGTAATTAATCCCAGATTAATTTTCTCTCTCTCTATCAATTAATCCCAGATTAATAATGTGTGAGTCATACGTCATCGGTGAATCTTCGAGAAGCGACCCATGAGATCCCCAGATATGTTGGCAGTAAAACCGGTCGTCGGACTATCCGAATATGTACGTACCTAGTACTACGTTTTTACCGATTTACAAGACATGGTTGGCTTCTAGCAAAGCACCGTGCCTACCCAATTCTCCATAAATATTCTTAAAGGAATATGTAATCTGTATCAGGCGTAGTATACATAGTATTGCGTATTACGATCCAGTATCGGATGTCACGTGCAAGGCATGAGGCTGGAATTGTGTCTGCCCCGTACGAAGCACATATCGGATCTCTGGTAACTAGTCTCTATTATCGGATAATCATGACCTTGTCATATTATCCCGATGACTGCAGTACATAAGAGTACTAGTTCCGTATCCTACGTGACCATCATCTCCACTATGACTGGAGTGATACTTCCATCTCGACATCACACCAATACACTACGATTCTCAATATACTCAGAAGAGGCGTACACAGAACCGGTTAAAGCACTGGACAACCAAAACAAAAGTATATTGATTGTTGCAAGTATTAGCGGTGCAAGTCTCAAGTTAAGACCAAATACACCTACCCTGATTCGGACTTCCATAGACACATAATCATACTACCAATGGAATTCCGAGGGGTCTATCCAGAGCGAAGCTGTTTCTGTACCATCGGTAAACACAACCTCCTAATACACTTGCATGAGTATCCAATACCCAAATATATTAGAACTATGCCATTATGCTCCCACAACGCGCACAAGTGTAATACTAGTCTATTCCGCATTATCGATGTCCAATCTCGATAATACTACGTCTAGGGATTATTTAATGATTAAACCTTCGTGGATTGATACTGTCTCATATCATCTCAATCCGAAACTAATCATAAGGACCTTTTATCATTTATATATCTTGGTAATCTAATTACAAATGATAAAAGAGCAATTTCCTTTGTCACATAGTTAATTTGTACAACAACACCATGTTTTGTACAAATAGTGATGCTATGGGTCATATTTGTCCAACAATCTCCCACTTGTCCTATAGCCAATCACTCAAGTGTCCTACACCTGAACTATGTACGGGTCGCTCAAACTTCTGCTGAGAAAGTGCTTTCATCAGTGGATTTGCAAATTTATCATCTGATGCAATTCGTTCGATCATCACATCGCCACGATGTATGATCCGAACGAATCAGATGAATAGTTGAAGTATATACTCGGATCGTTGATGAGACCATTAATTCTTTAGCCTGTGTTGTAGCCTAGCTCAACTGCTAACAGAACTACACCTAATCTTATTAGGATTATTAAGATCCAAATGGCTTATATTGCTGCCTCAGCTGCAGCAATATTCCGCTTTTGTTGTTTATTCGGCAACCGTATCATGCTTGGAAGATTTCCAGCTTACTGTTCCATTATTCAAACTATATAGTACCGTTATTACGACTAATAGTCATTTTTATCGGTTAGGAAACTTGCAATAGTGAACCCAGTCACTTCAAGTTCTCACTGTCCATAGTTTAAGAAAGCATCCTTAGATCATCTAAGATACTTAAGGATTTTCTTAACATCAATCTAGTGACCATTACTAGGATTGGCCTGATTGTGACTCCATATGCTCAAAGCATATGAGACACCAGGTCGCGTACATTTATTTCAATGTACGAGTTCTCGGAGAGTGCCAACAACTTTTAGATCTATCCCAGTAGATCTTTATTCCTAGAATAAAGGTTGTCTCTCCCAAGTATTCTACGGAGAATTTTTTATAAAAGCCAAGCTTTTACCGATTGTATTATGGGAATATCATTTCTAAGAAATGATATGTCATCATTATATAGGACAATCACTATCAGTGCGCTCCCACTAACTTCCTTATATACACAAGAATCATTTTCGTTTTGAATTAAATCATATACCATTATGATTATATCAAAACGATAGTTCCAAGAAAGCAATGCTTGCTTCAATCCATGAATGGATTGAATTAACTTGTAAACCTTGTTTGCTTGTTTTGGTACGACAAAACCGTCGGGATGTTTTAAACATCCTCCAAAAGGTTTCCTTTTGAGGAAAGCGATTTTGACGTTCAGCTTCCATATTTCATAAATGAAACATGCAGCATTAGCAAGCATCATGGTAACGAGTAAAAGGTTTCGTTTTAATCGACACAATATTGATAACGATACCTTTTCGCCAAGCCTAGCTTTGTACGTTGGTATGTTGCCATCCATGTATGTCTTCCTTGAAGACTCATATAATACCAATAGGCACAATGCCTTCTAGTACATCAAGTAGTGTCTAAACTTGGTTGATTTACATGGAATCCATTTCGGACTTCATGGCACTTTGCCATGATAGGGAGTCGATACCTTGTATCACTTCCTCATACGTAGTCAATTTGTATTCCTCAATAAGATTGACATCTTCATGAGGTGAGATCAGAAACCCATACCTCCCAGGTTGTTTTCTGACTTTCTCCGACTTGCGCGGTTCTTGTGTATTCGAAGATTATTGGAATAGTTTCTTCCCTGATGAACTATTTATGTTCCATTAAGGAATCGGTGCCTAGAATAGTATTACTCCGATTTTCATCGAGTTTTACTTTCCTCCCACTTACCACTGCATATGGGTATTCCTCTTAGGAAAACCGCATGGCGAGAAATAATTATATTGTTCTCTAGTGAGTTGTATAAGTACTATACTTTGGTTTCCCTAGGATAACCTACAAATTAGGCACTTATCTGATTTGGGTTGTAGTTTGGTATCATCCAAACATTTGCCTAGCATACCCAAATCTTCAGGAATGAGAAAACCCGAATTCTTTCCTGTTCATATCTAATATGAAGTCAGTCAAATAGATTTTTATGGAACCTTATTCAAAATAAGTGTTGCACTGTTTAATGCGTATCCATTGAAGGAAAATGGTAGCTCAGAGTGACTCATGATTAACCTTATCATGTCCAATAAAATTTGGTTTCTCAGTTCGGACACACCGTCAAATTGAGGTGTTCCATGAGGAGTCCACCATGAAAGAATACTATACTATTTCATATATTCGAGAAACATATTGCTTAAGTATTTCATCATGGTCTAACCGTGACGGTTTAATACTTTAGCCGATCTGTCTGTCAACTTCGTGTCGAAACTCTTTGAATTTATCAAAAGTTTCCTATTCGTGTTTCAAAAGAAACACATAACTATAACACGATGCCACATCCGTAAAGGTTACGAAGTATTCATATCCACCTCTAGCCTAGCTAGATATGGGCCCACTTACGTCACTATGAACGAGGGCTAACATATCGATGGCATTTGCACTTTTACCAAGTGAAAAGGTGTTTTAGGCACTTTGCCTAATAAACTAGATTCGTAGACTTCATTTGAATATGATCAAATCCGTCCTAGTATCCACTCTTTAAAAGTGTGTATATACGAGTCTTGTTTATTGTGTCCCAGCCAACAATATCACAAATAAGTCTCATCTGATTAATTCAGTTTGAGCTATTTGTTTGTCATGTTAAATGTTTTAGATTCTTTTATATTCAAAATATAAATACTGTTATTCACATCTAATGTGTTTATCTGAATATCATCTTTATAAAATAAAACACTTTAGTGTTCTAGAATATAAAGGTATACCCGCAATGAGTTATACTCCGATATAGAGATAATGTTTCTAGTCAAACTAGGTACATTATAACATTTTCCTAATTTAGGTACACACCCGAAGGGTAGTTCATAAACTTAGGTTTCTACGGTTAAAACAGCGACTCTCGTCCCGTTTCCAATTCGCAGATCAATCTCATCTGAAGTCAGTATCCTGCTTGTCAGCAGATTCTGCACAACAGTACATATATATGTACCACATCTAGTGTCAAAAATCCAATTTTTGAAACTAATAGTGAACATATTTATGACAAACATATTTGAAGCCGGAGCTTTCACCGTCTTCACTTCCTTCATATCTGCCTTGTCCATATGGCAGTCACGCTTCAGTGACCCCGTTTGCCACAATTTAGGCAGACATCTTGGGATATGTCATTTGTCTTCCTAGAAGACTTGTGATGATTTTGCCTTTGCCCCTTTTAGAAGCTCTGGCTCTGCCTCCTTGAGCATAGTCGTCAACTCTCCAAGAGTTTACTCTTGGTTCACAATGAACCTGCCCCCAACTATCGGGTAGAGACTATAAGATCAAATCTTTGGTAGTCTCGGCCACGTAGGTAATGCCCAGCCAATCTAGCTGATCGATGTCAGCAATCATCTGTGACATCTAGTGCTCAACAGATGTACCCTCTGACATGCACGAGCGAAAGAGCTTCTTTTGCAATTTGTACTTCTAAGATTTAAGAATAAATCTATGAAGATCTTTAATTTCATCATCATGATACAAGGATCTAATCCTTAATTCTGACGACGGAATTAAAGTGTCATTACAGTAAGCATAAAGGATTGAGCACTAAAGTTATCATCACATGAATCTTCCAAAGATCATGTTCTACTATTTTCTCAACTCCGGGCTTAGGCCCGAGATGTTTCTCTATCAAATAAATTAACTTCTCAGTTTCCAGGACTATCCTGGGGTTTTATTCCCAATTTGAAAATTAAAGCCGTTTAATGACATTTTCACCCAGGATTATGTTCTAAACGCTAATCTTTCAATTATCTTGATTGCTATAGTCCAACTATCCAATCAACGATTTTAGGTACTATTTAATATAATGATTACTATAGTCTAACTATATAATCAACTATAATTTAGTTGGTTAAATTCAAATATATTGATTATTATAATCCAATTATTTAATCAACTATAAATTTGAAATAGTTTGAATATAGTCCAACTGTTTAATTTAAAACAACGATTAAATATTAGTCCAACTAATAAATATTTTTGTATTGACGAAAAATTGAAATGAGCGCGTATTGGCAAGTATCTAAACAAATTTAATACTTGCCTCCCACTATTTTTCGGCGAGCCTCTAACCCTCTGTTGAGTACTCGGGAAACCTTGTTTCCTAGTGGGCTAGGATCCCGTTAAATAACACACAACCTTGACTTTGGCCAACAAATTGTATGATATTTAACTAGGTAGATCTCTAAGATCAATTGGATCTCATCCAATTCCTAGATCCAGTAGGTGGACATCCAAGTCCGAAACATATATAAAATATATGCCAATATATCCAATATATTTTCCTAACCTTTTTCCTCTAAATCAACTAAGCCTTGGCTTTGGCACAACAAACTTAATGATTCCAGTTAAGCGAGACCCATTGACTTTGGAAAGCTTCGTAATCGATGTCGATGGACAAGAATTGATCTTGACTTTGGCCAACAAATCACAACTTGGACAAGACATGCGATATGGAACAAAGCCTTCATGATTCAAACACATCCGCGATGGACAAAGGCCTTGACTTTGGCCAACAAACCAGTGCCAATCTTGGATCTTGAGAGAGAATCATTCAATGGAAGGAAAAACGCTTAATATTTATTGAGGGTTTTTCGCGTAATTGGCAACCAATTAATTATCTTTGATTAGGTCTCATCATACACCCTTAAACATGCATTCTAAAAACATAATAAGGCGCGTAAATAAATTTAATGATGATATGCGGATGGATATATCACAAATTGTTCCTAGAACAAATCTCTCCCTTTCCTCTCTCCTGCTAGCACAAATCTTACTTCTACCCAATTACATAACAGTTCTAACGAAACCTCATTTACATTGAGGGGAATAGGTGAGAAGAGAAATACAAAGAGTCAAGAGGTAATATGCTGGACACGCAGGTCCAATTTAATAAATTCTAAATTTATTACAACAATTTCCAAAATTGCCCTCACCCATCTAATATCCATCCGATATACGTTATTAATACATCACATCCATGTATTCACACAAAGCATGTTATCAATCAATCTAATCCAATTAATTAATCTGAAATTAATGACCATCCAATGTTCAAACAACGATTTGATTTTGCGCGAGTCCGACTCGTTTTAAGAATAAGTACTCAAAGTACGAATTCTCGAATTATATTAAACTACAACATTAAATCCAATTTAATTTGTATTTAATACTAATTCTATATTTAATTCCAAATTAAATAATTACACTTTATCAATGTGCCTTTAGCGACTTAGATTCTAAATCTAATCTTATCGGGTCTCAAAGCCCAATTAACATCCAATGTCAATTTAATTAAAGTCCAATGGGCTTTCAATTAATTTCTTAAGGCATGGACTTTGGTCAATATGGGTCAAACCCAAATACCAAAGCCCATTTAAGGAATCACCCTTATTTGCCAAGAAACCAATTTAGACCCATTAGGCCCAATTAAAATATTAAAGGTCCATTAAATTATATTTGGACTTTATGGATATGGTTTTGGGCCCAATTGGATCCAACCAATTAACCTAAACCAAACTTGGCCCAACCAAGCCCATTAAGCCCAAATACAACTTTATAAGCCCAATTCCAAATTAAGCCCAATTAATTTAAATTACAAAATTCCAAATTTCACAATTAAATTAATCAAAATGCATAGCCATGATTAATTAACCAAATTAACATTTCCAAAATACCAATTTATATAATTAATCATGCTTATTATCATGAACACATGTCCAACAGAATTAAATCAAAAAATCAATTCATTTTCATGCTTATTGGTCACGGCATTTTAGGGTTTTTGTCCGATTTCGATTTCAATCAAATTAAATCCTAAATCAACATTTCCCAAGTGATTTCAACTCATCCAATGATCAAAAATCAAAATTACCATGACATTTAGGGCATCCTACACATTCGGCCAAGCCAAATATTTTGGGGAAAATTCATCCAATTCAATTTTCATCAAATTGACCATGCATAACACTATGTTATCATCATTCAAGCATATTCAAACAACCAATTTCATCCAAACATGCTCAAATTAAATTTACCCAATTTTAACCCTAAATCAATTTCATGCTTAAATCATGGCTCTGATACCATTGTTGGGTTTTCTAGGTCAAACCAAGAACAATTTAAGCATTTAAACGTGTGAATACATCAAAGTAAAGTTGCGGAATACTCACTTTGATCGGCTTTTGCGATGCGAGGAACAATAAAAAATTTTCTTCAAGCTCCTTGAAGCTCTCGGCCATGGCTCCTTTTTGTGCTCCAAGTTGAATCTCCAAGCTCCAAGCTTTGTGTGTGGATTCCATGCTCATGAATGGGTTTCCCTATCACCTTTGTATGATCCCTTTGGTGTGCTAGCACTTGGAAATTTTGCCATAAAATTTCCCTAAGGCTTCTTGTAGTTCTCGGCATTGAGAAGAACAAAGAAGAGAGAAATGGCCCAAGGCCGAAAATGGAGAGGAAGAGAGAGAGAAGAGTGTTAGTTTTTTTGTAATGTGTATATGGTATTTGATTTTCAAAAAAAAAATTCCAAATCACTCTTTTCCAAAAAGGTACAAGGCAATTAAGCCTTCCAACAACTCACATCACTCATGAATAGTGACTGGTTGTCAATCACTAAAAGGTGACTTGACATCCATCACTTAAGTGACGCATGATGTGACGCGCGATGTGACTTGTGGGCTCCACTTGATTCGAAATGCGAGTGGGCCGGCAAACACTCCCGAGCTCGGGTTCGCTAATTCTGAATTAACAAATTTTCCGTTGCGACGTAATTAAATCAAATTTAATTAAATAATTATGCCTAGCAAAATTACTATTCACATCGCTAGCGAATTAATTCTAAATTAACTCGTTCGTCCGAATTAAAATCTAATTTTAATTCCGCGTCGAAATCTAATTTCATTTAATATATCGAATATATTAATTTATCGATTAATTCCAAATTAATTGTTCTCTCTCTTTAAATAATATTTTATCCAAGATAAAATATCTCCGTAATTAATCCTAGATTAATTTTCTCTCTCTATCAATTAATCCCAGATTAATAATGTGTGAGTCATACGTCATCGGTGAATCTTCGGGAAGCGACCCATGAGATCCCCGGATATGTTGGCAGTAAATCCGGTCGTCGGACTATCCGAATACGTACGTACCTAGTACTACGTTTTTTTACCGATTTACAAGACATGGTTGGCTTCTAGCAAAGCACCGTGCCTACCCAATTCTCCATAAATATTCTTAAAGGAATATGTAATATGTATCAGGCGTAGTATACGTAGTATTGCGTATTGTGATCCAGTATTGGATGTCACGTGCAAGGCATGGGGCTGGAATTGTGTCTGCCTCGTACGAAGCACACATCAGATCTCTGGTAACTAGTCTCTATTATCGGATAATCATGACTTTTTCATATTATCCCGATGACTGCAGTACATAAGAGTACTAGTTCCGTATCCTACGTGACCATCATCTCCACTATGACTGGAGTGATACTTCCATCTCGACATCACACCCAATACACTATGATTCTCAATATACCCAGAAGAGGCGTACACAGAACCGGTTAAAGCCATGGACGACCAAAACCAAAGTACATTGATTGCAGCAAGTATTAGTGGTGCAAGTCTCAAGTTAAGACCAAATACACCTACCCTGATTCGGACTTCCATAGACACATAGTCATACTACCAATGGAATTCCGAGGGGTCTATCCAGAGCGAAGCTATTTTCCGTACCATCGGTAAAACACAACCTCCTATTACACTTGCATGAGTATCATATACCCAAATATATGAGAACTATGCCGTTTTGCTCCCACAACGCGCACAAGTGTAATACTAGTCTATTCCGCATTATCGATGTCCAATCTCGATAATACTACGACTAGGGATATTTAATGATTAAACCTTTATGGATTGATATTGTCTCATATCATTTCGATCCGGAACTAATCATATGGATCTTCTATCATTTATACATCTAGGTAATCTAATTACAAATGATAGAAGAGCAATTTCCTTTGTCACATAATTAATTTGTACAACAACACCATGTTCTGTACAAATAGTGATGCTATGGGTCATAATTGTCCAACATAGCCAACATGAGTGAATTAGAGAACGAGATATCCCGTATTCTCACTAAGGTTACCGAGCAACTACAAGCTTTGACCACTGCTATGGCTAATATGGCCGTGCCCCGTGCTGGGGGAAGCTCTGAGAATGAGAGGTGTGAGGACCCTCCGAACAGGCTGAATGATGATATCCCTGTCTTCGACGATGACATGGCTGAGTATGCCGCAGGAAGGATAGCCGGGTCTAAGGACGAATTGCATAAACTCCGCGATCAGGTAAAGTTAGTCACTCGTAAGATGATGGGTAAACATGAAGATCTGCTAGACTACGAGGCAATGACGTTTGAGGAACAATTTTCGGCTCAATTCAAAATGCCTGACATAGCCAAATTTAATGGGAACGGGGATCTGAGGGTCCATCTCTGGCAGTATGTCTCAGTGATGAGTTCAATGGGTTTGTCGAAACGTCAGGTCCAGAAGATGTTTGGGATGCCTCTTGAGGGGGCACCCGTGGTATGGTATCACAGCCTCGAGAGGAAGGTCAAAGATGACTGGAGGGCATTGGTAGAGGCCTTTCTGGCTCAGAACGTAACAGATTTGAAGATCGACTTGTCGCTTCACGACTTGGAGAATACCAAGCAGAAGCCGGAGGAGAGCTTCAATGATTACGTGGACCGCTGGAGAAGCCAGCTTTTGAAAATACAGACTCGGCCCTCAAAGAAGAACCAGATCAAAATGATTATCAAGGGTATCAAGCCCTTAATCTATGGCAAGCTGAGGAGGATGACCTCAATGATTACGGATTTTCGACAGTTGAGGGAGACTGTCATGGATATCGAGGAAGAAGAAGCAGATAATAGGAAGTTTTATGGCTTGAATATGAGGACTGTTGGAGGACCATCGAGAGTCAAGCCCGTTTCTACCGAGGTTGCCGCTATCAGAAACTGGCATTTTTCTAACCTGGGTAGGCCTTTGTCTAAAGTGCTGGAGAAGTTGACAAGGCAATGATTCCTAAAACCCTTGGAGACTAGACCACTTCCGCACCCTCTACCACCAAATCTCAACCCAAACCTATACTACCACTACAACCAGCAAAAAGTCCATGACACCGACAACTATGCTCGCCTCTGGAATGAGATCCAAGACCTCATTGATTCCCACAAAATAACCAACCCCGAAAAGGAGCTACCCAACACACAACGGAACCCCCTGCCTAACTATCACTCTGTCCCACCACCTACCTACATGATTGGCTCCGGCCTGCCAGAAATCTTTGTCCTTCAAACCTTTGACCACCAAGCCTTTTTCCTGAGGATATGGGATAATAGTAGTGAGGATGAAACAGAGCAAGGGAAGAATTTCTAGGAGGACTTCTCGAGCAGTGATGAAGAGGAGGTAAAAGGAATGACGCGCAATGAACGCTTTTACAATGATACCGCAGGAAAAGGCAAGGAAGTGTTGGTAGAAGGTAGAGAAGTGGCGGAGAACGAGGATAATGCCGAAGGAGATGTAGTGATGTGTCAGTTGAAGAAAACACGAGCACAATTAAGCATTTGGGAGTTGCTGTGTGCATCGCATGAGCACATGCGGGCCATGGTTGAGGCCTTGAGCAAGATAAGAGTGCCAGAGAATGCTAACCCCGCGATGTTTGTGGGATTAGTACAAAAAGAAGCTTTGCAAGTGATAACTTTTTATGAGGAGGAACTCCCGGCGGAGGGAAGAAATCATAACAGGCCATTATTCATAAGAGATGAAGTGAGAGGTAAGAAGACATCTTGTGTAATGGTGGATGATGGCTCATCTATCAATGTTTGCCCATTGAAGATTTTGGTGAGGCTGGGTATAAAGATGACAGATCTGAGTCCCTCCAATATGACTATCAAGGCTTATGATGATAGCAAGCGGGGAGTTGAAGGTACTTTTGCTACGATGGTCAAAGTGGGCCCAATTGAGGATGAGGTTGAGTTCACAGTGCTGGATATCCGGCCAATTTTGCTTTGTTGTTGGGAAGGCCATGGTTTCACAAGCTTGGGGGCGTGCCCTCCACTCTGCATCAGGTTATTAAGTTTCCGTACGGGGTAGAAATTCTCACCATCCGAGCTGAGGTAGATAATACTGTGGCCGCTTTGGAAATACAATCTTTCACGAGGTTCCAAGTGTCGACAACCTTTGAGGAGTGGGTAGATCCTAAGGTGGTGAAGATCATGGAGAAAATGAAGTTCGAGCCGGACACAGGCTCAGATGTTGGAGGAGCATTGCCCGACTTCAAGGGGCAGACCACCTGGAGGGGTTTGGGATACAAGTCTGATGAGGACAAGCCGAAGGCTCTTAGAAAGGGTTGAAGCTGATGGAATGCTTTGTGAAGGCAACGAGATATCAAGGGGAACCTGAACCAGTAGAAGTCAATGGGGTCATGGTGCCCGGATTTGAGATCTTTCAGGATGTGATGGGTGAGAAACCACTGGCATCAGAAGTTGCAAATGAGGAAGAGAAGTGGGAGGAAGAGTTGATGAAGCTGGAGAGCCTGACCCTGGAGGAGAATAAGGAAACCGAGGAACACCCGGCTGTGGGGGATGAAGCATCTGCGGAGGATCAAGATGTTTATCTCTCTAATTTATTCGAATGTATTCCTGCATCTGCTAGCAATAAAGACATTCATTTCGCTTACTTGTCTGAGTCTCTCCCTTTCAATTTGCATGACTTGAGCATATTTGACATCAACTCAACCAAAACAAACGCATTCAACCTTGGTATGCTTGAAAGCCCCAAGGAAGTCTTAATTGCGAGTGAGGTTACCTCTGAAGAGCGGAAGAAATTAGAAGAGATATTAGTCAAATATGCTAAAGTATTTGCTTGGTCCTACGAGGACATGCCTGGAGTAGACAGAAACATCGCCCATCATGCGATACCGACTTATCCAAACATGAGGCCGGTAAAGTAGAAACTCCAGAGAATGAGACCTGAGTGGGCCGAGAAGGTTAGAGAAGAAGTCAAGAAACAGATAAATGTGGAATTTCTAGAAGTGGTAAAATACCCTGAGTGGTTGGAAAATATTGTGCCGGTGCCGAAGAAGGATGGAAAGGTTAGAATGTGCGTAGATTATAGAGACCTCAACAGAGCTTACCCGAAGGATGATTTTCCTCTACCCCATATAGACGTATTGGTCGATAGTGCGGCTTTATCCGCCATGTACTCATCCGCGGATGGGTTCTCAGGATATAATCAGGTTCTTATGGCTGAAGAAGACAAGCATAAGACTACCTTTTGTTACTGAATGGGGTACGTATTGCTACAAGGTGATGCCATTTGGGCTTAAGAATGCAGGAGCCACTTACCAGCGGATGGCCACTACGTTATTCCATGATTTGATGCATAAGGAAATTGAAGTATATGTAGACGACATGATGGTGAAATCAGAGATAAGAAGCGGACATATAGAAGCACTGGAGAAGTTCAAGTTAGAGCATTCCTCGGGAAGATTCAGTACATCAGTCGGTTCATCGCCAAGCTGACATCAGTATGCGAGCCTATCTTCAAACTTCTGAGAAAAGACCAGCCAGTGAAATGGAATGAGCAATGCCAAGAGGCCTTCGACAAGATCAGAGAATATTTGGTGAAACCTCATGTTTTGAAACCTCCAAGACTGGGCAAACCTTTGGTATTATATTTGGCCATTGAACCCGAAGCACTGGGGGCAATGATGGTACAAGCAGATGAAACAGGGGTAGAGCGTGTAGTCTACTACCTCAGTAAGAAGATGCTTCCGTACGAAGCTCGCTATCAAGAAGTTGAGAAGATTTTTTTGGCAGTAGTGTGGGCGTCCAGAAAGTTGCGTCATTACTTCCAATCTTACAAGATCCAGGTGGTAGTAAAGGAGAATCCTTTGAAGTATCTGCATTCAGTGCCTTCGCTAGTTGGGAAATTAGGCAGATGGTTGGTGTTGTTGACAGAGTTTGATATTGAGTACCTCACTTCCAAAGTAATCAAAGGGTGAGCCGTCACAGAGTTTCTAGCATTATAACCGATAGAAGGAGATCAATACAATTTTGAGTTCCCGGATGAGGAAATCCAAGCTATAACAGTCCAAGGATGGAAGATGTACTTCGACGGAGTAGTGAACCGCAAAGGAGCCGAAATCGGAATTGTGATAGTAACCCCTGAAGAAGAAACCCTGCCTATGGCTAATAGGTTGACGTTCGGAGTAACCAACAATATGGCTGAGTATGAAGCATGCACCTTCGGATTGACGACATTGATAGCCTTGAAAGCTAAGAGCGTGGATGTCTATGGAGACTCGATGTTAGTAGTCCGACAACTGCAAGGAGAATGGGAATTGAAGGAAGAACGGTTGAAACCCTACTTGTTCCACCTCAGGAGTCTAGCACAGGCCCTACACGATTGTAAATTCCAGCACTTGTCGCGAGAAGATAACCAAATGGCAGACGCATTGGCTACACTTGCCGCAACTTGGGAAAATTCGGAGAAGTTGATGAAGTTGGGTTTCTCTAAGGTCCCAAGGATCAATTCAAGCAATGAAACATATATGTATGAATACTCATAAAAGCATGAAATATGGCGGAATCATACTCACATTGAACGGCTATGCGATGCGGCGAACACAAAATCATTTTGCTACTCCTAGAAGCTCTCGGCAGTGAGCCTTTTTGTGCTCCTCCAAATTTGGCCATGGTCCTCTATTGATGCTCCAAGCTCCAAGCTTTCGAATGGTGATTCCATGCTCACAAGTTGGTTTCACTATCACATTCGCAAGACCCCGAATGTGTGCTAGCACTCTTGAAATTTTGCCACAAAATTTCCTTTGCTTCTCCTTCTGTTCACGGGTTTTGCAGATTTTTGGAGAACAAAATGGCCCTTGGCCGAGAGTTGTAGGAGAGGAAAGAGAGAAGAAAAAGTCTTGTGTTGGTTGTTTGGATTTGTGTATCTAATACACTAAAATGAATTTCAAAAATCCATTTACCAAAATTAGGTACAAGGCTTTAAAGCCTTCAACCACCACCATCAATCACTCATGACAAGTTGTCAAATCACTCAAAGTGACTAGACATCACATCAATCAAAGTGACTAATGATTTGACGCTTGATGTGACTTGTGGGCCGCACTTGAATTCGAAATGCGAGTGGACCGGCAAACACTCCCGGGCTCGGGTTCGCTAATTCCGAATTAAAAAATTTTCCGTTGCGACGTAATTAAATCAAATTTAATTAAATAATTACGCCTAGCAAAATTACTATTCACGTCGCTAGCGAATTAATTCTAAATTAACTCGTTCGCCCGAATTAAAATCTAATTTTAATTCCGCGTCGAAATCTAATTTCGTTTAATATATCGAATATATTAATTTATCGATTAATTCCAAATTAATCGTTCTCTCTCTTTAAATAATATTTTATCCCAGATAAAATATCTCCGTAATTAATCCCAGATTAATTTTCTCTCTCTCATTAATAAATCCCGGATTAATAAAGTGCGAGTCATACGTCATCGGTGAATCTTCGGGAAGCGACCCATGAGATCCCCGGATATGTTGGCAGTAAATCCGGTCGTCGGACTATCCGAACACGTATGTACATAGTACTACGTTTATTCCGATTTATAAGACATGGTTGGCTTCTAGCAAAGCACCGTGCCTACCCAATTCTCCAGAAATATTCTTACTGGAATATGTGATCTATATCAGGCATAGTATACGTAGTATTGCGTATTTCGATCCAACATCGGATGTCACGTGCAAGGCCTGGGGCTGGAAATGTGTCTGCCCCGTACGAAGCACATATCAGATCTCTGGTAACTAGTCTCTATAATCGGATAATCATGACCTAGTCATATTATCCCGATGACTGCAGTATATAAGAGAACCAGTTCCGTATCCTACGTGATCATCATCTCCAATATGACTGGAGTGATACTTCCATCTCGACATCACACCCAATACACTATGATTCTCAATATACCCAGAAGAGGCGTACACAGAACCTGTTAAAGCCCTAGACGACCAAAACCAAAGTACATTGATTGCAGCAAGTATTAGCGGTGCAAGTCTCAGGTTAAGACCAAATACACCTACCCTGATTCGGACTTCCTTAGACACATAGTCATACTACCAATGGAATTCCGAGTGGTCTATCCAGATCAAAGTTATTTTTCGTACCATCGGTAAAACACAACCTCCTATTACACTTGCATGAGTATCATATGCCCAAATATATGAGAACTATGTCGTTCTGCTCCCACAACGCACACAAGTGTAATACTAGTCTATTCCGCATTATCGATGTCCAATTTCGATAATACTACGACTAGGGATATTTAATGATTAAACCTTTATGGATTGATACTGTCTCATATCATCTCGATCCGGAACTAATCATATGGATCTTCTATCATTTATACATCTAGGTAATCTAATTACAAATGATAGAAGAGCAATTTCCTTTGTCACATAGTTAATTTGTACAACAACACCATGTTCTGTACAAATAGTGATGATATGGGTCATAATTGTCCAACATAGCCAACATGAGTGAATTAGAGAACGAGATATCCCATATGGATCAGCTAGAAAATATTCTCACTAAGGTTACCGAGCAACTGCAAGCTTTGACCACTGCTATGGCTAATATGGCTGTGCCCCGTGATGGGGGAAGCTCTGAGAATGAGAGGTGTGAGGACCCTCCGAACAGGCTGAATGATGATATCCCTGTCTTCGACGATGACATGGCTGAGTATGCTGCAGGAAGGATAGCCGGGTCTTAGGCCGAATTGCATAAACTCCGCGATCAGGTGGAGTTAGTCACTCGTAAGATGATGGGTAAACATGAAGATCTGCTAGACTACGAGGCAATGACGTTGGAGGAACAGTTTTCGGCTCAGTTCAAAATGCCTGACATAGCCAAATTTAATAGGAACGGGGATCCGAGGGTCCATCTCCGGTAGTATATCTCGGTGATGAGTTAAGTGGGTTTGTCGAAACGTCAGGTCCAGAAGATGTTTGGGATGCCGCTTGAGGGGGCACCCGTGGTATGGTATCACAGCCTCGAGAGGAAGGTCAAAGATGACTGGAGGGCATTGGTAGAGGCCTTTCTGGCTCAGTACGTAATAAATTTAGAGATCAACTTGTCGCTTCGCGACTTGGAGAATACCAAGCAGAAGCCGGAGGAGAGCTTCAATGATTACGTGGACCGCTGGAGAAGCCAGCTTTTGAAAATACAGACTCGGCCCTCAAAGAATGACCAGATCAAAATGATTATCAAGGGCACCAAGCCCTTAATCTATGGCAAGTGAGGAGGATGACCTCCATGATTACGGATTTTCGACAGTTGAGGGAGACTGTCATGGATATCGAGGAAGAAGAAGCAGAGAATATGAAGTTTTATGGCTTGAATATGAGGACTGTTGGAGGACTATCGGGAGCCAAGCCCGTTTCTGCCGAGGTTGCCGCTATCAGAAACCGGCGTTTTTCTAACCTGGGTAGGCCTTTGTCTAAAGTGCTGGAGAAGTTGACAAGGCAATGATTCCTAAAACCCTTGGAGACTAGACCACTTCCGCACCCTCTACCACCAAATCTCAACCCAAACCTATACTACCACTACCACCAGCAAAAAGGCCATGACACCGACAACTAGCTCGCCTCTGGCATGAGATCCAAGACCTTATTGATTCCCACAAAATACCCAACCCCGAAAAGGAGCTACCCAACACACAACGGAACCCCCTGCCTAACTATCACTCTGTCCCACCACCTACCTACATGATTGGCTCCGGCCTGCCAGAAAGCTTTGTCCTTCAAACCTTTGACCACCAAGCCTTTTGCCTGGGGATATGAGATAGTAGTAGTGAGGATGAAACAGAGCAAGGGAAGAATTTCTGGGAGGACTTCTCGAGCAGTGATGAAGAGGAGTTAAAAATAATGACGCGCAGTGGACGCTTTTACAATGATACCGCAGGAAAAGGCAAGGAAGTGTTGGTAGAAGGTAGAGAAGTGGCGGAGAACGAGGATAATGCCGACGGAGATGTGGTGATGTGTCAGTTGAAGAAAACAAGAGCACAATTAAGCATTTGGGAGTTGCTGTGTGCATCGCAGGAGCACATGCGGGCCATGGTTGAGGCCTTTAGCAAGATAAGAGTGCCGGAGGATGCTAACCCCGCGATGTTTGTGGGATTAGTACAAAAAGAAGCTTTGCAAGTGATAACTTTTTCTGAGAAGGAACTCCCGGCGGAGGGAAGAAATCATAACAGGCCATTATTCATAAGAGCTGAAGTGAGAGGTAAGAAGGCATCTTGTGTAATGGTGGATGATGGCTCATCTATCAATGTTTGCCCATTGAAGATTTTGGTGAGGCTGGGTATAAAGATGACAGATCTGAGTCCCTCCAATATGACTATCAAGGCTTATAATGATAGCAAGCGAGGAGTTGAAGGTACTTTTGCTACGATGGTCAAAGTGGGCCCAATTGAGGATGAGGTTGAGTTCACAGTGCTGGATATCCGGCCAATTTTGCTTTGTTGTTGGGAAGGCCATGGTTTCACAAGCTTGGGGGCGTGCCCTTCACTCTGCATCAGATTATTAAGTTTCCGTACGGGGGAGAAATTGTCACCATCCGAGCTGAGGTAGATAATACTGTGGCCGCTTTGGAAATACAATCTTTCAGGAGGTTCCAAGTGTCGAAAACCTTTGAGGAGTGGGTAGATCCTAAGGTGGTGAAGATCATGGAGAAAATGAAGTTCGAGCCGGACACAGGCTCAGATGTTGGAGGAGCATTGCCCGACTTCAAGGGGCAGACCACCTGGAAGGGTTTGGGATACAAGTCTGATGAGGACAAGCCGAAGGCTAAGAAGAAAGGGTTGAAGCTGATGGAATGCTTTGTGATGGCAACAAGATATCAAGGGGAACGTGAAACAGTAGAAGTCAATGGGGTCATGGTGCCCGGATTTGAGATCTTTCAGGATGTGATGGGTGAGAAACCACTGGCATCAGAAGTTGCAAATGAGGAAGAGAAGTGGGAGGAAGAGTTGATGAAGCTGGAGAGCCTGACCCTGGAGGAGAATAAGGAAACCGAGGAACACCCGGCTGTGGGGGATGAAGCATCTGCGGAGGATGAAAATGTTTATCTCTCTAATTTATTCGAATGTATTCCTGCATCTACTAGCAATAAAGACATTCATTTCGCTTACTTGTCTGAGTCTCTCCCTTTCAATTTGCATGACTTGAGCATATTTGACATCAACTCAACCAAAACAAACGCATTCAACCTTGGTATGCTTGAAAGCTCCAAAGAAGTCTTACGAGGACATGCCTGGAGTAGACAGAAACATGAGGCCATCATGCGATACCGACTTATCCAAACATGAGGCCGGTAAAGTAGAAACTCCAGATAATGAGACCTGAGTGGGCCGAGAAGGTTAGAGAAGAAGTCAAGAAACAGATAAATGTGAGATTTCTAGAAGTGGTAAAATACCCTGAGTGGTTGGCAAATATTGTGCCAGTGCCGAAGAAGGATGGAAAGGTTAGAATGTGCGTAGATTATAGAGACCTCAACAGAGCTTACCCGAAGGATGATTTTCCTCTACCCCATATAGACGTATTGGTTGATAGTGCGGCTTTATCCGCCATGTACTCATCCGCGGATGGGTTCTCAGGATATAATCAGGTTCTTATGGCTGAAGAAGACAAGCGTAAGACTACCTTTTGTTACTGAATGGGGTACGTATTGCTACAATGTGATGCCATTTGGGCTTAAGAATGCAGGAGCCACTTACCAGCGGATGGCCACTACGTTATTCCATGATTTGATGCATAAGGAAATTGAAGTATATGTGGACGACATGATGGTGAAATCAGAGACAAGAAGCAGACATATAGAAGCAATGGAGAAGATCCTTGAACGAGTCGACAAGTATAACCTACGGTTAAATCCCAAGAAGTGCGTGTTCGGAGTAACGTCATGAAAGTTACTAGGACACACTGTCGGAATGGGTGAAATAGAAGTAGACCCTGAGAAGATCAGGGCAATCACAGAGATGCCTGCGCCGAAGATAGAGAAAGAAGTTAGAGCATTCCTCGGGAAGATTCAATACATCAGTCGGTTCATCGCCAAGCTGACATCAGTATGCGAGCCTATCTTCAAACTTCTGAGAAAAGACCAGCCAGTGAAATGGAATGAGCAATGCCAAGAGGCCTTCGACAAGATCAGAGAATATTTGGTGAAACCTCATGTTTTGAAACCTCCAAGACTGGGCAAACCTTTGGTTTTATATTTGGCCATTGAACCCGAAGCACTAGGGGCAATGATGGTACAAGCAGATGAAACAGGGGTAGAGCATGTAGTCTACTACCTCAGTAAGAAGATGCTTCCGTACGAAGCTCGCTATCAAGAAGTAGAGAATATTTTTTTGGCAGTAGTGTGGGCGTCCAGAAAGTTGCGTCATTACTTCCAATCTTACAAGATCCAGGTGGTAGCAAAGGAGAATCCTTTGAAGTATCTGCATTCAGTGCCTTCGCTAGTTGGGAAATTAGGCAGATGGTTGGTGTTGCTGACAGAGTTCGATATTGAGTACCTCACTTCCAAAGTAATCAAAGGGTGAGCTGTCACAGAGTTCCTAGCATTATAACCGATAGAAGGAGATCAATACAAGTTTGAGTTCCCGGATGAGGAAATCCAAGCTATAACAGTCCAAGGATGGAAGATGTACTTCGACGGAGTAGTGAACTGCAAAGGAGCCGAAATCGGAATTGTGATAGTAACCCCTAAAGAAGAAACCCTGCCTATGGCTAATAGGTTGACGTTCGGAGTAACCAACAATATGGCTGAGTATGAAGCATGCACCTTCGGATTGACGACATTGATAGCCTTGAAAGCTAAGAGCGTGGAAGTCTATGGAGACTCGATGTTAGTAGTCCAACAACTGCAAGGAGAATGGGAATTGAAGGAAGAACGGTTGAAACCCTACTTGTTCCACCTCAGGAGTCTAGCACAGGCCCTCCACGATTGTAAATTCCAGCACTTGTCGCGAGAAGATAACCAAATGGCAGACGCATTGGCTACACTTGCCGCAACTTGGGAAAATTCGGAGAAGTTGATGACGTTGGGTTTCTCTAAGGTCCCAAGGATCAATTCAAGCAATGAAACATATATGTATGAATACTCATAAAAGCATGAAATATGGCGGAATCATACTCACATTGAACGGCTATGCGATGCGGCGAACACAAAATCATTTTGCTACTCCTAGAAGCTCTCGGCAGTGAGCCTTTTTGTGCTCCTCCAAATTTGGCCATGGTCCTCCATTGATGCTCCAAGCTCCAAGCTTTCGAATGGTGATTCCATGCTCACAAGTTGGTTTCCCTATCACTTTCGCAAGACCCCGAATGTGTGCTAGCACTCTTGAAATTTTGCCACAAAATTTCCTTTGCTTCTCCTTGTGTTCACGGGTTTTGCAGATTTTTGGAGAACAAAATGGCCCTTGGCCGAGAGTTGTAGGAGAGGAAAGAGAGAAGAAAAAGTCTTGTGTTGGTTGTTTGGATTTGTGTATCTAATACACTAAAATGAATTTCAAAAATCCATTTACCAAAATTAGGTACAAGGCTTTAAAGCCTTCAACCACCACCATCAATCACTCATGACAAGTTTTCAAATCACTCAAAGTGACTAGACATCACATCAATCAAAGTGACAAATGATTTGACGCTTGATGTGACTTGTGGGCCGCACTTGAATTCGAAATGCGAGTGGGCCGGCAAACACTCCCGGGCTCGGGTTCGCTAATTCCGAATTAACAAATTTTCCGTTGCGACGTAATTAAATCAAATTTAATTAAATAATTATGCCTAGCAAAATTACTATTCACATCGCTAGCGAATTAATTCTAAATTAACTCATTCGCCCGAATTAAAATCTAATTTTAATTCCGCGTCGAAATCTAATTTCGTTTAATATATCGAATTTATTAATTTATCGATTAATTCCAAATTAATCGTTCTCTCTCTTTAAATAATATTTTATCCCAGATAAAATTTCTCCGTAATTAATCCCAGATTAATTTTCTCTCTCTCATTAATTAATCCCGGATTAATAAAGTGCGAGTCATACGTCATCGGTGAATCTTCGGGAAGCGACCCATGAGATCCCCGGATATGTTGGCAGTAAATCCGGTCGTCGGACTATCCGAACACGTACGTACCTAGTACTACGTTTATACCGATTTATAAGACATGGTTGGCTTCTAGCAAAGCACCGTGCCTACCCAATTCTCCAGAAATATTCTTACTGGAATATGTGATCTATATCAGGCGTAGTATACGTAGTATTGCGTATTTCGATCCAGCATCGGATGTCACGTGCAAGGCCTGGGGCTGGAAATGTGTCTGCCCCGTACGAAGCACATATCAGATCTCTGGTAACTAGTCTCTATAATCGGATAATCATGACCTAGTCATATTATCCCGATGACTGCAGTATATAAGAGAACCAGTTCCGTATCCTACGTGATCATCATCTCCAATATGACTGGAGTGATACTTCCATCTCGACATCACACCCAATACACTATGATTCTCAATATACCCAGAAGAGGCGTACACAGAACCTGTTAAAGCCCTGGACGACCAAAACCAAAGTACATTGATTGCAGCAAGTATTAGCGGTGCAAGTCTCAGGTTAAGACCAAATACACCTACCCTGATTCAGACTTCCATAGACACATAGTCATACTACCAATGGAATTCCGAGGGGTCTATCCAGAGCGAAGCTATTTTCTGTACTATCGGTAAAACACAACCTCCTATTACACTTGCATGAGTATCATATACCTAAATATATGAGAACTATGCCGTTTTGCTCCCACAAACCGCACAAGTGTAATACTAGTCTATTCCGCATTATCGATATCCAATCTCGATAATACTACGACTAGAGATATTTAATGATTAAACCTTTATGGATTGATACTGTCTCATATCATCTCGATCCGGAACCAATCATATGGATCTTCTATCATTTATACATCTAGGTAATCTAATTACAAATGATAGAAGAGCAATTTCCTTTGTCACATAGTTAATTTGTACAACAACACCATGATCTGTACAAATAGTGATGCTATGGGTCATAACTGTCCAACAATCTCTCACTTGGCCTATAGCCAATCACTCAAGTGCCCTACACCCGAACTATGTACGGTTCGCTCAAATTTCTGCTGAGAAAATGCTTTCGTCAGCGGATTTGCATGATTATCATTTGATGCGATTTATACGATCATCACATCGCCACGATATATGATCCGAACGAATCAGATGAATAGTCGAAGTATTTATCTGGATCGTTGATGAGACCATTAATTCTTTAGCCTGTGCTGAAGCCTAGCTCTGCTGCTAACAGAACTATTCCTAATCTAATTAGGATTATTATCAATCCAGAAGGCTTCTATTTCTGCCTCAGCTGCAACAATATCCACTTTTGTTGTTTATTCGGTAACAGTATCTTCCTTGGAAGATTTCCAGCTCGCTGTTCCGTTATTCAAATTGTATAGTACCGTTGTTACGACTTATAGTCGTTGTTATTGGTTTGGAAACTTGCAGCAGTGAACCCAGTCACTTCAAGTTCTCATTCTCCATAGTTTAAGAAAGCATCCTTAGTTCATCTAAGATACTAAAGGATGTTCTTAACATCAATCCAATGACTATCACTTGGATTAGCCCGATTGTGACTCTATATGCTCAAAACATATGAGACACTAGGTCGCGTACATTTTTTTTTTAATGTACGAGTTTTCGAAGAGTATTAACAACTTTAAATCTATCCCAGTAGATCTTTATTCCTAGAATAAATGTTGTTTCTCCCAAGAATTCTATGGAGAATTTTTCATGAAAGTCAAGCTTTCACCGATTGTATTATGGGAGTATCATTTCCAAGAAATGATATATCATCATTATTTAGGACATTTATTGTCAGTGCGCTCCCACTAACCTCCTTATATACATAAGAATCATTTTCGTTTTTGAATTAAATCATATACCATGAAAGCCAAGCTTTCACCGATTGTATTATGGGAATATCATTTCCAAGAAATGATATGTCATCATTATTTAGGACATTTATTTTCAGTGCACTCCCACTAACCTCCTTATATACATAAGAATCATTTTCGTTTTTGAATTAAATCATATACCATTATGATTACATCAAAACAATAATTTCAAGAACGCTATGCTTGCTTCAATCCATCCATGGATCGAATTAACTTGCAAACCTTGTTTGCTCATTTTGGTACGACAAAACCATCAGGATGTAATAAACATCATCCGAAAGGTTTCCATTAAGGAAATCGGTTTTGGCATTCAGCTACCATATTTCATAAATGAAATATGCAACTTCAACAAGCATTATCCAAATGGATATACCGTGGCAACAGGTAAAAGGTTTCGCTGTAATCGACACAATGTTGATAACGATACCTTTTCGCTACAAGCCCAGCTTAAAACGTTGGTATGTTTCCTTCCATATATGTCTTCCTTGAAGACTGATATAGTACTGATGAGTGGTAAATCTATCACTATTTCCCACTCATTTAACCTAATATTTCGTATAGTTTCTCGAGTTTTGTGAACGTTTTGATATGTTTTGTGTTATTTTGTAGATAAATAAATTTTGGAAAGCATTGGAGGCAATTTGGGGCAAAAACGGAAAAAAATGCGTCAACAGGGATATTTTGGTCTTTAGCGCGTCGCGAGGCCAAGCCTTCCACGTCGCGACGTCTAAAATGCGCCGAACAGTGCTAACGTGCGCCGGGTCCACAAATCAGAATCTGAAAAAAGTTTGACTTTGCTAAAATGCGCCGTGCCACGTGTCACCATCACAGCCGATCTACTAACATGCGCCGTGACACGTGTCAGCATCCTACGGTGCCGACAATCATCATCGTCACGTGTGCCACGTGTCATCCTACGTGTCTCCATGTCATCAGCCACGTCGGCAAGTCAACAGGTCAACATTGCCACGTGTCGTGCCACATCAACATCAGCCAATCAGGAAGTGACAAGTGTCGCAATTCTACGGTGCCGACAGTCTCTTTCCTACGTGTCGCCACGTCGTCACCACGTCACCGCCACGTCATCGCCACATCAACATCAATAATTGAGTATCTAATCCTTATCTGACACGTGACGGATAAGAATCTCAGCGACCAATCAGAAGCCGCCATGTGTCACAATAATTGAACCCCAACCACTCTGCCACGTGTCACCTTATCAGCTTATCCAGAATCTTCAAACCGGCGAACCAGAGCTTGCCACGTCGACAGAAGCTGGCGTAGCGACGCCAGAGGCCTTGGCGTCGCGACGCTGGAAGCTTATCCGCGCCTATAAATTGAGCTCGAGATTTCAGAATTCAGGGCACCACTCTCTCTCTTATAATCTTTCTAAAGAGAGAGTTTCTCTCTCTACTTTCTTTTAATTTTTAGTTTTTTTAGTTTTTAGTTTTGTAATTAATTTTAATTACGTTTTGTTAATATAGTAATTTAATTTTTACTTTTTATTTTTTACAGTTTTTATTATTTACCATGAGGAGGTAACTCCCCCAGCTAGGGTGAAAGGTAATTCTTTTACTGTTACTATTTAGATTAATCTCCCTTAAAAATAATATATTCATTATTTAAAATATTGACTTAAAAAGGATACCGCCAGATTGGTCGGTTGGTAATTCATTTTAATCTGATTTAAACCTGACTAATAAAGGATACCGCCAGATTGGTCGGTTGGTAATTTAATTTTGGTTCCGCCTTTATGGCTGGTTGGACTTAATTTGACTTAATCAGGTTACCGCCTATATGGCTGGTTGGAAAAAGAATCACAAGTTTATATATTATTTTATGGGAGATATCTAAATTAGTATTAGTAAAAGTAATTCCTTTTACCTTAGCATTTTATTTTATTGTAATTTACTTTTCAGTATTTACTTTACAGCATTTTTACTTTATGTCTTTTATTTTTAAGTCTTTACTAGCCCTAGTTATGTGTTGTAACTAAATTAGTTATCTGGGGTTGTGATGAAATCCAATATCACCGTTTTATAAGGGTTAGATTATAGCTTGGGTAATATAAAGATTTATTTATTGAGTCTTAAACTTAATGCTTTTTCATTAACTGGCCATTAATAAAATTGATCTGGTAAATCTAAAATGAACTAGACATATGGATTTTAGGTTTCAGCCTTAGACTCAATAGTCCACGATCTTCCTTGAGGATATATAACCCTTTAATAGATTTCCTTACATGATAGGAATATACCTGTCGGGCGGGGGTAGCCATAATTGAAACTTAATCTTAATGAATCCAAATAATTTGGTTGACATAGACATATGGTTCAATTGGGTTAAACTGGGTATTTGTGTCTGACCATCGATAGAGGCTTACACATAATTTAGTGTTCCAGGTTAATAAATCAATATGTTACCCAACTTTAAGATAACCACTTCATCTTTAAAATGATATTGGAAGAAATCACAACCCTAGATAGTTTTTAATATTGAATTTTCTTAAAACCTTTTTTCGACAATTTTATTTACTTGTTTTTAAATTTAGAATCGTCACCATTTCAAATCAATCAATCAACTTGTTAGATATTAGTAATCATTTGACCTCATAAAATTAATAGATTAGATATTAAGTCCTCGTGGGATCGATATTTTTATACTACTTGAACGATACGTGCGCTTGCGTTATACGTGTGTGTTTACGCCGGTCAAGTACCAATAGGCACAATGCTTGCCGGTACAACAACTAGTGTCCAAACTTAGTTGGTATACATGGAATCCATTTCGGACTTCATGGCACTTTGCCATAATAGGGAGTCGATACCTTGTATCACTTCCTCATACGTAGTCAGTTTGTATTCCTCAATAAGATTGACATCTTTATGAGGTGGGATCAAAAACCCATACCCCAGGTTGTTTTCTGACTCTCTTTGACTTACATGGTTCTTGTGTATTCGAAGATTGTGGTATAGTTTCATCCTTGATGAACTATTTGTGTTCCATTAGGAATCAGTGCCTGGAATAGTATTACTCCGATTTTCATTGAGTTTTACTTTCCTCCCACTTACCACTGCATATCAGTATTCCTCTTAGGAAAACCGCATGGTGAGCAACAATTAAATTGTTCTCATGTGAGTGGTATAAGTACTATACTTTGGTTTCCCTAGGATAACCTACAATTAGGCGCTTATCCGATTTGGGTTTTAGTTTGGTATCATCCAAACATATGCCCAGCATTCCCAAATCTTCAGGAATGAGAAAACCCGGTTTCTTTCCTGTTCATATCTAATATGAAATCTGTCAAACAGATTTATGGAACCTTATTCAAAATACGTTTTGCACTATTTAATGCGTATCCGTTGAAGGAAATGGTAGCTCAGAGCGACTCATGATTAACCTTATCATGTCCAATAAAATTCGGTTTATCCGTTCAGACACACTGTCAAATTGACGTGTTCCGGGAGGAGTCATTTTTGAAAGAATACTATACTCTTTCAAGTATATGAGAAACTTATTTCTTAAGTATTTTCATCATGGTCTAACCATGGTGTTTAATATTTTAGCCGATCTGTTTGTCTACTTCGTGTCGAAACTCTTTGAAATAATCAAAAGTTTCTGATCCGTGTTTCAAAAGAAACACATAACCATAACGCGATGCCACATCCGTAAAGGTCACGAAACATTCATATCCACCTTTAGCCTAGCTAGACATGGGCCCACTTACGTCACTATGCACAAGGGCTAACAGATCGGTGGCACTTACACTTTTACCAAGTAAAGGTGTTATAGGCACTTTGCCTAATAAACTAGGTTCGTAGACATCATTTGAATGGAATCAAATCCGTCCTAGTATCCACTCTTCAAAAGTGTGGATATACGAGTCTTGTTTAATTGTGTCCCAGACAACAATGCCAGAACTAAGTTTCAACTGATTTGTTCAGTTTGAGCTATTTGTTTGTCATGTTATATGTTTGAGATTCTTTTATATTCAAAATATAAATATTGTTATTCACATCTAATGTGTTTATCTCAATATCATCTTTATAAAATGAAACACTTTAGTGTTCTAGAATATAAAGGTATACCCGCAACGGGTTAAACCCTGATATAGAGATAATGTTCATAGTCAAACTAGTTACACTGTAACAGTTTCCTAATTTAAGTACACACCCGAAGGATAGTTCCTAAACTTAGGTATCTACGATTAAAACAACGACTTTCGTCCCGTTTCCTATTCGTAGGTAAATCTCGATTGAAGTCAGTATCCTGCTTTCAGCAGATTCTGCACATCAGCACATATTTATGTACCACTTCCAGTATCTAAAATCCAATTTTAATACTAGCAGTGAACATGTTTATAACAAACACGTTTGAAGCCAGAGCCTTGCACCGTCTTCAGTTCCTTCATGTTTGCCTTGTCCATACGGCAGTCATGCTTCCGTGTCCCCATTTGCCATAATTTAGGCAGACATTTTGGGATATGTCCTTTGTCTTCCAAGAAGATTATAATGATTTTGCCTTTGCCCCTTTTCCACACTCCAGAAGCCTTTGGCCAAGCCTTGGCCTTCTGGAATGTCGAAGTAAGATGCGCCTTGCGCTTCTTACCTTATTGTAAACTCTGGCTTTGTCTCCTTGAGCATTGCCATTAACTCTCCAAGAGTTTTCTATTGCAATTTGTACTTCTAAGATCTAAAGATAGATCTATGAAGTAGATCCTTCAATTTCAATATCATAGTCTGAGGATCTAATCCTTAGTTCTGATTAAGAAATTAAGGATTTTATTCGGTAAGAATGACCGGCGTAAACACACACGTATAACGCAAGCGCACATATCGTTCAAGTAGTATAAAAATATCGATACCACGAGGACTTAATATCTAAACTATTAATTTTATGAGGTCAAATGATTACTAGTATCTAACAGGTTGATTGATTGATTTGAAATGGTGACGATTCTAAATTTAAAAGCAAGTAAATAAAATTGTCGAAAATAGGTTTTAAAAAAATTCAATCTTAAAAACTATCTAGGGTTGTGATTTCTTCCAATATCATTTTAAAGATGAAGTGGTTATCTTAAAGTTGGGTAATATATTGATTTATTAACCTGGAACACTAAATTATGTGTAAGCCTATGTTGATGGTCAGACATAAATACCCAGTTTAACCCAATTGAACCATATGTCTATGTCAACCAAATTATCTGGATTCATTAAGTTTAAGTTCCAATTATGGCTACCCCCGCCCGACAGGTATATTCCTATCCTGTAAGGAAATCTATTAAAGTGTTATCTATCCTCAAGGAAGATCGTGGACTATTGAGTCTAAGGCTGAAACCTAAAATCCCTATGTCTAGTTCATTTTAGATTTACCAGATCAATTTTATTAATGGCCAGTTAATGAAAAAAACATTAAGTTTAAGACTCAATAAATAAATCTTTATATTAGCCAAGCTATAATCTAACCCTTATAAAACGGTGATATTGGATTTCATCACAACCCCAGATAACTAATTTAGTTACAACACATAACTAGGGCTAGTAAAAACTTGAAAATAAAAGACATAAAGTAAAAATACGGTAAAGTAAATACTGAAAAGTAAATTACAATAAAATAAAATGCTAAGGTAAAATGAATTACTTTTACTACTACTAATTTAGATATCTCCCATAAAATAATATATAAACTTGTGATTCTTTTTCCAACCAGCCATATAGGCGGTAACCTGATTAAGTTAAATTAAGTCCAACCAGCCATAAAGTCGGAATCAAAATTAAATTACCAACCGACCAATCTGGCGGTATCCTTGATTAGTCAGGTTTAAACCAAATTAAAATGAATTACCAACCGACCAATCTGGCGGTATCCTTTTTAAGTCAATATTTTAAATAGTGAATATATTATTTTTAAAGGAGATTAATCTAAATAGTAACAGTAAAAGAATTACCTTTCACCATAGCTAGGGGAGTTACCTCCTCATGGTAAATAATAAAAACTGTAAAAAGTAAAAAGTAAAAATTAAATTACTATATTAACAAAACGTAATTAAAATTAATTACAAAACTAAAAAACTAAAAAAACTAAAAATTAAAAGAAAGTAAAGAGAGAAACTCTCTCTTTAGATAGAATATAAGAGAGAGAGTGGTGCCCTGAATTCTGAAATCTCGAGCTCAATTTATAGGCCTCGGTAGGCTTCCAGCGTCGCGACGCCAGGGCCATTAGCGTCGCTACGCCAGCTTTTGTCGATGTGGCACGCTCTGGTTCGCCGGTTTGAAGATTCTGGATAAGCTGATAAGGTGACACGTGGCGCGGTGGTTGGGCTTCAATTATTGTGACACATGGGGCTTCTGATTGGTCGCTGAGATTCTTATCCGCCACGTGTCAGATAAGGATTAGATACTCAATGATTGATGCTGACGTGGCGGTGACGTGGCGGTGATGTGGCGACACGTGGGAAAGAGACTGTCGGCACCGTAGGATTGCGTCACGTGGCACTTCCTGATTGGCTGATGATGATGTGGTACGACACGTGGCAATGTTGACTTGTTGACTTGCTGACGTGGCTGATGACATGGAGACACGTAGGATGCCACGTGGCACACGTGGCGATGATGACTGTCGGCACCGTAGGATGATGACACGTGGCACGGCATATGTTAGTAGATCGGCTGTGATGGTGACACGTGGCACGGTGCATTTTAGCAAAGTCAAACTTTTCTCAGATTCTGATTTGTGGACCCGGCGCACGTTAGCACTGTTCCGCGCATGTTAGATGTCACGACGCTGAAGGCTTGGCGTCGCGACGCGGATAATTTACAAAAATGCCCTTTTTGTACAATTTTCACTGTTTTGACCCAAATCACCTCCAGAATGTCCTGAAACTTTATTTATCTACAAAATAACACAAAACACATCAAAATATTCACAAAACTCAAGAAACTATACAAAATATTAGGTTAAATGAGTGGGAAATAGTGATAGATTTACCACTCATCACACCCCCAAACCTAACATTTTGCTAGTCCTCGAGCAAAACATAGAGTAAAATAACATAAATAAATTAACTAAGCCACTTTCGTAGGGTTCACGGTTGCATTTAGCGTATGCAACAAGCCTTTAAACCCCTAGGTGTCCTTAGTGGACGAGTTGTAGTCTCGTGAGGGTTTACAGCAATGATACCCACAAACAATTTTACAAAAGTAAAAAGTTAGTTAAAACTAATGCACACAAAAGCAAAAAGACAAGAGAAAAGAGAATAAAGATTATTAGTGACTAATCAGGTGAAACTTCTACTCCAAGTTATTAGTTGTTTTGTTTCTTTCTAAATTACCGAATACGTAAATTCTCCGATTATATTTACCATTCTCCATATACACAGCTTAACAAAATATTAATCAACTCATTTTTGCCCACAATAGTCATAAGTGCAGTTGATAAGAGAGTAATATTTTTGTCCTAAAGTTCTATCAGATTTCACACCTTTTTATAGCAATAGAATAATTTTTCTGATTTTTTCTGATTTTTTCTTTGATTTTTTCTCTATTTTTTATTTATTTATATACAATATCTTCCATCTATATAACGAGTGTTGGGTCGGTGGCTCCCAAACCAGTTGGCTTTAGGGCACCAGGTGTTAAGACACCCCTACGGACTTAATTACTCAGACTTCAGATATATATATTTTTGCAGCATCTTTGATCCATGTAACGAGCTTTGGGCCAGTGACTCCCAAACCAGTTGGCTTTAGGGCACTAGGTGTTAAAACACCCTTACAGACTTAATAACTCGGATCTCAGACGTTTTTTTTTTTTTTTACTCCATTGCTTTTTGAGATGTTTCCTCCAATTAAACTAGAGCACTGAATATTATAAATTTTCAATTTTAGCTCATGTCCGTATGTTACTATATATGTTGATAATATCTGTCAACTGAGCATATGAAGATCCATTTTAGTCTGTTTTAAGGAGAATTCACAAATTAAATAATTCAAAATGAAATAAACAAAAATTAACTTGTTTCGAAATAGGTTTGAGATACGTCTCAGGAGTGGAAATTCCTTACTCATCTATCTCTTACCAATTTCACCCTTTTAGTCAAAATAAAAACAAAAAAACGCAAAATATTTTTGTAATTTTTGAAGAATTTTCAATTTTTTTGTATTAAGCGAAAAATTTTGGACTAAAAATAAAAATAACACACAAACTAAAAACAAGGTACTGATCAACTAATTCTCTCCCCCAAACCTAAATGAGACATTGTCCCCAATGTCATAAACAGTAAAAGAGAGTTAATAAGGTCATACCTGGTTAGCTGAAATTCTACAGGAAATTAAAGGTTAAGATCCAGATTAATCTGACGCCTCTTACCACGATCGTCCTCAGACCAATTTATCTTTGAAAGGATAGGGTCAACTTGAGGTTCATAGGCTATGAGTTGGTCTATTAGATCCGGAGTAGTTCTGGCAGTGAAGAGCAGTTCTTTTAAAGGTTTTGACACGAACCCATTTCTTCGAGCATCATCAAAAAACACACAAAGAAAATCATAAAATCCATCAACGTTGAGCAATCCAATCGGTTTCTGGTGTATGTTCAGGTTCGCCCAAGATAGTACTATAAAAATTTCCTCCAATGTGCCCAAGCCACCTGGCAAAGCAATAAAAGCATCATGACGGTTAATCATTTCTACCAGTCGTTCAGACATACCTGGCACGATCAGTTCCTCTCCGTTTGATGATCCAATAAGATTTACCTCTACCAAGGGTTTTGGGATGATTCCCAAAACGTGACTGCCTCCTTCTTGTACAGCCTTTGAAACGATCCCCATAAGTCTGAGATTGCCTCCGCCATATATTAAGTGCATATTCCTTGCAGCTAAGACTCGACCCAATTCCTGTGCTGCTTCTACGTATTGTGGTTTAGTACCAACACTACTACCGGAAAACACACAGATGTTTTCAACTCGTCTTCTTGAAGTGGCTTCCATGTTTTACTCTGGATGTCTTCAAAAGTGCAATGATGAGTTGAATTTATAATACCTGAAAAGGGTGAGTAAAATAATAGCACTAGTACCTGCCAAATGACAATTATTAGTTAAACAAATCGTGATAGTCAAAAAGGTCTGGATCCTGTCGGAGAAAATAAAAGAAAACAACAAAACAAATTACAATTATTAAGAAAAGACAAAGAGATATAATATTTACAAGAAAAGTAACGGCTTGATCGACGTCTATGCGTCAGGGATAAGCTTCCCATCCAATTTTCTTATAAATTGGCAAACAGGGTCTTTTTGAGTCAGATTCCCGAGACTTAACAGTTGTCTTTCCTTTTGGAATTGTGTATGTAATTTGCGAATGGCTATATGAACATATCCACTGGGATACGTCTCAAGAGTTGAAGATATTTCATCTACAGACTCCTTACTCAAGCCATCCCTAATGAATTTAATTTTGTCTTCGCGATTATCAGACACCATTCCTAAAGAATGACAACGAGTGTTGCAATTAAATCGCGCATATTTGAAACAAACACCCATTTGCTTAGCTCTACGTTTCTTTGCATAGGTGCTTCTTCCAAAACCAGGCAGATGTGAAATAAAAGAGTCAGAAGACTCACCTGCCAATCAGACTCGTGCTTCAATTACCCAACGAATATCATTAGGAATACCATGGATTGTCAATAACCTCATCCGTTCCAAGCTAGCTTTGTATACTTTCATCAAAGATTTTTGAGGGAGAGAAGGAAATTGCTTGCGAAGATTTGCGAGAGCTTCTTCCATATTGAAATGACTAATCCTGCAAAAAGTAAACACACAAAAATAAAACACACCAAATCACAATATATACACAAATTGCATGGGTTGCCTCCCTACTAGCGCTAAGTTTAAAGTCGTCAGCCAGACTTGGCTTCTCGAACGTTAAGCTAGATCTGAAAGTGTAACACCTTCTTTTTGTCGCTCAAATGATTCTCCCCAGTAGTGTTTGACACGCTTGTTTTTAACCTTGAAAGTTTTGTTAGCGTCAGGATCATGTATCTCAACGGCTCTATTTGGTAAAACTTTGGTGATCACAAATAGACCTGACCACCATGATTTTGGCTTTCATGGGAAGAATTTCACCCTTGATTTGTTTAACAGTACCTTCCTCCCTGGTTCCAGTTGTATGCGCACTAACTTCTCATCATGTCTTTTCTTGCCATTTTCTTTGTAGAATTTGGCATCTTCAAAAGGCTGATTGTGAAATTCCTCCAATTCGTTGGGTGGAACTTTTTCTCTTCTGTTGCTTGTAGTGCAAGAATTGGCTCCTTCAGTACAAAAGACGCTTTATCTTTAGGCTTTACAGGCAATTGACATGTTTTAAGTTTGTCAGTAGAACTTTGTCTTTCATCAGAGTTCTGAATGGTACTGTGTATCACATCGAGTTTGAAACATTCCTCATTCTTTTCATCATCTGGGAAATTCATGGCCTTGAAAACATTGAATGTTACTTCTTGGTCCTGTACCCTCATGGTTAATTCTCCTTTTTGTACATCAATAATGGTTCGACCTGTAGCCAAGAATGGTCTCCCAAGGATGATTGGCACGTCTGCGTCTTCCTCCATATCAAGGACAATAAAATCTGCTGGGAAAATGAATTTGTCAACCTTGACCAGCACATCTTCAACTACGCCTCTTGGAAATACGAGCGTTCTATCATCAAGTTGCAGTGAGACTGAAGTTGGCATTGTTTCTCCAATCTGTAATTTCCTGAAAATAGAAAAAAACCTCAAGTTAACACTCGCACCTAAATCACACAAAGCCTTACCAAAGTTATGTTCTCCTATGACGCAAGGAACAGTGAAACTGCCAGGATCTTTCAACTTCGGGGGAAGTTTCCTCTGAATGATGGCACTGTATTCTTCTGTTAATGCTACTGTCTCGTAATCTCCCAATCTCCGTTTTCGTGAAAGAATATCTTTCATGTATTTGGCATAGGTGGGCATTTGTTCCAACGCTTCTGCAAATGAAATGTTGATATGTAGCTTTTTAAAGATCTCCAGGAACCGAGAAAACTTCTTGTCCAATTTGTTCTTCTGAAGACGTTGAGGAAAATGTGGAGGTGGAATGATCTGTTCTTTTTCCTTTGCTTTTTTTTCCTCCATCTGTTGCTTTGTTTCTTTTGGAACTTCCTCAGCAGTTGAATTGACTCCAACATCTTTGTTGATTTCAGTACCGCTTTTTAACATGATGGCATGACATTGCTCCTTCCCCATGTTTCTTGGATTTGGCTATGTGTTGCTAGGAAGGGTACCTGGCGGTCTGTAACTCTGAGCATTTGCCAGTTGTCCCATTTGATTCTCCAGTGCTTTAATAGAAGCAGATTGACTTTGAATTAATGTTGCTTGGGATTGAAACATAGCATCATATCTTGCTGCTTGAGAGTCGTGTTTTGCTTCAAACTTTTTCAAGTGGGTCAACACTTCTGTTATTCCTGATTCATTTGCCTGCTCCTGGCTTTTATTATGTTGCTGGAATTCAGGTGGATAGTTCTGCTGTTGGCCTGAATTGTTGCTCCATGATAAATTAGGATGATTCCTCCACCCTGGGTTGTAGGTGTTGGAATATGGATTGTTCCCATGTCTGTTGAAATTGTTGACAAAATTCACCGTTTCTTCAAGTTGGTTCGACTCTGGTGCTCCTCCATATGGTGAACTTGTGGATCCAATGGTAAGAGTCTCCATGAATTTGCATATCTGATCTAGCTTGGCGTTGACTGCTGTATTGGCTCCACTTTCATAAATTCCTGCAATTCTTTGGATCATGCTCCTTTCTGTTGGCCACAAAGAATTGTTGTTGGCCATTTCTTCGATTAGGTCCTAGGCTTGATCTTCTCCTTTTGCCATTAAAGCTCCTCCAGCAGCAGCATCGATTGTGGTTCTCATTATTCCAGAAAGCCCATTATAGAATGTTTGGACTTGAAGCCATTTTGGAATCTCATGGTGAGGACATTTCCGGAGTAAATCTTTATACATTTCCCAAGCTTCGCAGAGGGATTTTGAATCTTGTTGTACAAAGGATGTGATGTCATTCCTCAGCTTTCCGGTTCTGGCTGGTGGAAAGTACTTTGCAAGAAATTTGGTGGCTAAAGTGTTCCAAGTTGTAATAGAATCTGCTGGTAGTGAATGTAGCCAAGCTTTAGCTCTGTCCTTCAGGGAATATGGAAAAACTCGCAATCTCATTGCTTCTTCTGATGCTCTGTTGTAGTTGAAAGTACCGCAAACTTCCAGGAAGTTGCTGATGTGGGAATTAGGATCTTCAGTTGCATTTCCCCCAAACTGAACTGACTGCTAAATCATCTGAATGCATGTTTTGATGTCACACGCATTTGCTGGTAAGGGAGGAAGTACAATACAGGAAATGAGTCTGTCAACCATCAGAATGGTTCTGTCTCGAATGGGAATTGGTGGTGCAACGTTCAAAGGTTCAGGTTCCATGTTGACTAAAGCTTTTTGGCCTTCTCGCCTTTCCCTTCTCAACTGTCTGATGGTTCTTTCAATTTCTGGGTCAAGCGATCGGAGTTCAAAGCTTCTAGTTCGTCTCATGAAGTTTCTGAAAACCTGAAACACAAGAAAAAAAAATCAATAAGTAAAAAGAAATTAGATACAAGTAACGTATCTAACCCCTAAACTAATAGTAAAAGATAAATAAGTCCCCGGCAACGGCGCCCAAAACTTGACTGGCGTAAACACACACGTATAACGCAAGCGCACGTATCGTTCAAGTAGTATAAAAATATCGATCCCACAAGGACTTAATATCTAAACTATTAATTTTATGAGGTCAAATGATTACTAGTATCTAACAGGTTGATTGATTGATTTGAAATGGTGACGATTCTAAATTTAAAAGCAAGTAAATAAAATTTTCGAAAATAGATTTTAAAAAAATTCAATATTAAAAACTATCTAGGGTTGTGATTTCTTCCAATATCATTTTAAAGATGAAGTGGTTATCTTAAAGTTGGGTAATATATTGATTTATTAACCTGGAACACTAAATTATGTGTAAGCCTCTGTCGATGGTCAGACACAAATACCCAGTTTAAACCAATTGAACCATATGTCTATGTCAACCAAATTATCTGGATTCATTAAGTTTAAGTTCCAATTATGGCTACCCCCGCCCGATAGGTATATTCCTATCCTGTAAGGAATCTATTAAAGGGTTATCTATCCTCAAGGAAGATCGTGGGCTATTGAGTCTAAGGCTGAAACCTAAAATCCCTATGTCTAGTTCATTTTAGATTTACCAGATCAATTTTATTAATGGCCAGTTAATGAAAAAAATATTAAGTTTAAGACTCAATAAATAAATCTTTATATTACCATAGCTATAATCTAACCCTTATAAAACGGTGATATTGGATTTCATCACAACCCCAGATAACTAATTTAGTTACAACACATAACTAGGGCTAGTAAAAACTTGAAAATAAAAGACATAAAGTAAAAATACGGTAAAGTAAATACTGAAAAGTAAATTACAATAAAATAAAATGCTAAGGTAAAAGGAATTACTTTTACTACTACTAATTTAGATATCTCCCATAAAATAATATATAAACTTGTGATTCTTTTTCCAACCAGCCATATAGGCGGTAACCTGATTAAGTCAAATTAAGTCCAACCAGCCATAAAGGCGGAATCAAAATTAAATTACCAACCGACCAATCTGGCGGTATCCTTGATTAGTCAGGTTTAAACCAGATTAAAATGAATTACCAACCGACCAATCTGGCGGTATCCTTTTTAAGTCAATATTTTAAATAGTGAATATATTATTTTTAAGGGAGATTAATCTAAATAGTAACAGTAAAAAAATTACCTTTCACCCTAGCTGGGGGAGTTACCTCCTCATAGTAAATAATAAAAACTGTAAAAAGTAAAAAGTAAAAATTAAATTACTATATTAACAAAACATAATTAAAATTAATTACAAAACTAAAAAACTAAAAAAACTAAAAATTAAAAGAAAGTAGAGAGAGAAACTCTCTCTTTAGATAGATTATAAGAGAGAGAGTGGTGCCCTGAATTCTGAAATCTCGAGCTCAATTTATAGGCCTCGGTAGGCTTCCAGCGTCGCGACGCCAGGGCCCTCAGCGTCGCTACGCCAGCTTTTGTCGACGTGGCACGCTCTGGTTCGCCGGTTTGAAGATTCTGGATAAGCTGATAAGGTGACACGTGGCGCGGTGGTTGGGCTTCAATTATTGTGACACATGGGGCTTCTGATTGGTCGCTGAGATTCTTATCCGCCACGTGTCAGATAAGGATTAGATACTCAATGATTGATGCTGACGTGGCGGTGACGTGGCGGTGATGTGGCGGTGATGTGGCGACACGTGGGAAAGAGACTGTCGGCACCGTAGGATTGCGTCACGTGGCACTTCCTGATTGGTCGATGATGATGTGGCACGACACGTGGCAATGTTGACTTGTTGACTTGCTGACGTGGCTAATGACATGGAGACACGTAGGATGCCACGTGGCACACGTGGCGATGATGACTGTCGGCACCGTAGGATGATGACACATGGCACGGCGTATGTTAGTAGATCGGCTGTGATGGTGACACGTGGCACGGTGCATTTTAGCAAAGTCAAACTTTTCTCAGATTCTGATTTGTGGACCCGGCGCACGTTAGCACTGTTCGGCGCATGTTAGACGTCGCGACGCTGAAGGCTTGGCGTCGCGACACGGACAATTTACAAAAATTCCTTTTTTGTCCAATTTTCACTGTTTTGACCCAAATCACCTCCAGAATGTCCTGAAACTTTATTTATCTACAAAATAACTCAAAACACATCAAAATATTCACAAAACTCAAGAAACTATACAAAATATTAGGTTAAATGAGTGGAAAATAGTGATAGATTTACCACTCATAAAAGAATAATGGATTAAACACTAAAATTATCACCACATGAATCTTCCAAAGATCATGTTCTACTATTTGCTCAACTCCGGGCTTAGGCTCAAGATGTTGTTCTATCAAATAGAATAACTTCTCAGTTTCCAGAACCATCCTGAAGTTTTATTCCCAATTTGAAAATTAAAATCGTTTAAATACATTTTCACCCAAGATTATGTTTTGAACACTAATCTTTCATTTATCTTGATTCCAATAGTCCAACTATCGAATCAATGATTTTAGGTACTATTTAATATAATGATTACTATAGTCCAACTATATAATCAACTATAATTTAAATTGGTTAAATTCAATTATATTGATTACTATAATCCAATTATAAAATCAACTATTAATTGAAATTAGTTAATTCAAATATATTGATTACTATAATCTAATTATATAATCAACTATAAATGAAATAGTTTGAATACAGTCCAACTGTTTATTTAAAACAACGATTAATTATTAGTCCAACTAATATATTAATTTATTTGACGAAATATTTGAATGAGCGCGTATGGCAAGTAACTAAATGAATATTGTAAATTTAATACTTGCCTCCCACTATTTTTCGGCGAGCCTCTAACCCTCTGTTGAGTACTCGGGAAACCTTGTTTCCTAGTGGGCTAGGATCCCGTTAAATAACACACAATCTTGACTTTGGCCAACAAATTGTATGAGAATTAACTAGGTAGATCTCTAAGATCAATTGGATCCCATCCAATTCCTAGATCTAGTAGGTGGACATCCAAGTCTGAAACATATATCTTATATATGCCAATATATCCAATAAATTGCCTAACCTTTTTCCTCTGAATCAACTAAGCCTTGGCTTTGGCACAATAAACTTAGTGATCCCAGTTAAGCGGAACCCATTGACCTTGGAAAGCTTCGTAATCAATGTCGATGGACAAGAAGTGATCTTGACTTTGGCCAACAAATCACAACTTGGACAAGACACCAATATGGAACAAAGCCTTCATGATTCAAACACATCCGCGATGGACAAAGGTCTTGACTTTGGCCAACAAACCAATGCCAGTCTTGGATCTTGAGTAAGAATCACTCAATGGAAGGAAAAACGCTTAATATGATGTTGAGGGATTTTTTTCGCGTAATTGGCAACCAATTAATTATCTTTGTTAAGGTCTCATCATCATACACCCTTAAGCATGCATTCTAAACACATAATAAGGCGCGTAAGTAAATAAATATAATAATGATATACGGATGGATACTCAACACATTATTCCTAGAACAAATCTCTCCATTTCTTCTCTCCCGCTAGCACAAGTATTACTTCTACCTGATTACATAACACTTCTAAAGAAACCTCATTTACATTGAGGGGAATAGGTGAGAAGAGAAATACACAGAGTCAAGAGGTAATAGGCTGGACACGCAGGTCCAATTAATAAATTCTAAATTTATTATAACAATTTCCAAAATTGCCCAACCCATCTAATATCCATCTGATATGCATTATTCATACATCGCATCCATGTATTCACACAAGCATGTTATCAATTAATCTAATCCAATTAATTAATCTGAATTTAATGACCATCCAATGTTCAAACAACGATTTGATTTTGCGCGAGTCCAACTCGTTTTGCGAATAAGTACTCAAAGTACGAATTCTTGAATTAAATTAAACTACAATATTAAATCCAATTTAATTTGTATTTAATAATAATTCTTTATTTAATTCCAAATTAAATATTTACACTTTTAATGTACCTTTACGACTTAGATTCCAAATCTAATCGTTACGGGTCTCAAAGCCCGATTAACATCCAATGTCAATTTAATTTAAAGTCCAATGGGCTTTTAATTAATTTCTTAAGGCATGGAATTTTGGTCAATATGGGTCAAACCCAAATACCAAAGCCCATTTAAGGAATCACCCTTATTTGCCAAGAAACCAATTTAGGCCCATTAGGCCCAGTTAAAATAAAAGGTCCATTAAGTCATAATTGGACTTTATGGATATGGTTTTGGGCCCAATTGGATCCAACCAATTTAGCCTAAACCTAACTTGGTACAACCAAGCCCATTAAGTCTAATTACAACTTTTAAAGCCCAATTTCCAAAATAGGCCCAATTAATTAAATTACCAAATTCCAAATTTCATAACTTAATTAACCTAAGTTTATTTCATAATTAATTAGCCAAATTAACATTTCCAAAATACTAATTCACTCAATTAATTATGCTCATTATCATCAAAATATGTCCAACACATTTGAATCAAAAATCACATCATTTTACATGCTTCTCATTCACGGCATTTTGGGTTTTTCATGTCCGATTCAGTTTCAATCCAATTAAATCCACAATCAACATTTCCCAATGTTTTCCAACTCATCCAATGATCAAAAAAAAAAAAAAACCATGACATTAGGGCAAGATTAGATTCGGCCAAGCCTAACCAATTGGGGAAAATTTGTCCAATTCAAAATTCATCAAATTGACAATGCATAACACCATGTTATCATAATTTAAGCATACTCAAACAATCAATTTCACTCAAACATGCTCAAATCAATTTTGCCCAAATTTTACCCTAATCAAGTTTCAAGCTCAAAATGGCTCTGATATCATTGTTGGGTTTCTCTAAGGTCCCAAGGATCAATTCAAGCAATGAAACATATATGTATGAATACTCGTAAAAACATGAAATATGGCGGAATCATACTCACATTGAACGGCTATGCGATGCGACGAACACAAAATCATTTGCTCCTCCTAGAAGCTCTCGGCAGTGAGCCTTTTTGTGCTCCTCCAAATTCGGCCATGGTTCTCCATTGATGCTCCAAGCTCCAAGCTTTCGAATGGTGATTCCATGATCACAAGTTGGTTTCCCTATCACCTTCGCAAGACCCCGAATGTGTGCTAGCACTCTTGAAATTTTGCCACAAAATTTCCTTTGCTTCTCCTTGTGTTCACAGTTTTTGCAGATTTTTGGAGAGCAAAATGGCCCTTGGCCGAGAGTTGCAGGAGAGGAAAGAGAGAAGAAAAAGTATTGTGTTGGTTGTTTGGATTTGTGTATCTAATACACTAAAATGAATTTCAAAAATCCATTTACCAAAATTAGGTACAAGGCTTTAAACCCTTCAACCACCACCATCAATCACTCATGACAAGTTGTCAAATCACTCAAAGTGACTAGACATCACATCAATCAAAGTTACTAATGATTTGACGCTTGATGTGACTTGTGGGCGACACTTGAATTCGAAATGCGAGTGCGCCCGCAAACACTCCCGGGCTCGGGTTTGCTAATTCCGAATTAACGAATTTTCCGTTGCGATGTAATTAAATAATTATGCCTAGCAAAATTACTATTCACGTCGCTAACGAATTAATTCTAAATTAACTCGTTCGCCCGAATTAAAATCTAATTTTAATTCCGCATCGAAATCCAATTTCGTATAATATATCGAATATATTATTTTATCGATTAATTCCAAATTAATCGTTCTCTCTCTTTAAATAATATTTTATCCCAGATAAAATATCTCCGTAATTAATCCCAGATTAATTTTCTCTCTCTCATTAATTAATCCCAGATTAATAAAGCGCGAGTCATACGTCATCAGTGAATCTTCGGGAAACGACCCATGAGATCCCCAGATATGTTGGCAGTAAATCCGATCGTCGGACTATCCGAACACGTACGTACCTAGTACTACGTTTATACCGATTTATAAGACATGGTTGGCTTCTAGCAAAGCACTGTGCCTACCCAATTCTCCATAAATATTCTTACTGGAATATGTGATCTATATCAGGTGTAGTATACGTAGTATTGCGTATTTCGATCCAGCATCGGATGTCACGTGCAAGGCCTGGGGTTGGAAATATGTCTGCCCCGTACGAAGCACATATCGGATCTCTGGTAACTAGTCTCTGTAATCGGATAATCATGACCTAGTCATATTATCCCAATGACTGCAGTACATAAGAGAACCAGTTTCGTATCCTACGTGATCATCATCTCCAATATGACTGGAGTGATACTTCCATCTCGACATCACACCCAATACACTACGATTCTCAATATACCTAGAAGAGGCGTACACAGAACCTGTTAAAGCCCTGGACGACCAAAACCAAAGTACATTGATTGCTGCAAGTATTAGCGGTGCAAGTCTCAGTTAAGACCAAATACACCTACCCTGATTCGGACTTCCATAGACACATAGTCATACTACCAATGAAATTCTGAGGGGTCTATCCAGAGCGAAGTTGTTTTCCGTACCATCGGTAAAACACAACCTCCTATTACACTTGCATGAGTATCCTATTCCAAAATATATGAGAACTATGCCGTTATGCTCCCACAACGCGCACAAGTGTAATACTAGTCTATTCCGCATTATCGATGTCCAATCTCGATAATACTACAACTATGGATATTTAATGATTAAACCTTTATGGATTGATACTGTCTCATATCATCTCAATTCGGAACTAATCATATGGACCTTCTATCATTTATACATCTAGGTAATCTAATTACAAATGATAGAAGAGCAATTTCCTTTATCACATAGTTAATTTGTACAACAACACCATGATCTGTACAAATAGTGATGCTATGGGTCATAACTGTCCAACATATGATGAGACCTCTGGTGTTGACAACGGCAAGCAAACCAGTTTATGAGATAAAAGGAATCTTGGAAATAGAAGTCGATGATGGGAAACCTTGGTACTATGACATTCAGCGGTATTTAGAACGCGGAGAACTCCCAGAAGAATCAAGCAGAAAAGACAGGATACCATTCAGAAATTGGCTTCCCAGTATGTGAGTTTGAAGAGAGAACTGTACAAGAGGCAAGCGAATGACATTTAGTTAAAGTGATTAAGAAAAAAAGAGGCTCAAAAGGTAATGGAAGAAGTACATGCCAGAGTATGTGGACCGTACATGAATGGGTTGAATTTATCTCGCAAGATAGTGAGACAAGGCTTTTACTGGTCGACCATGGAAGCTGACTGTGTGAAACTGGTAAAGCATTGTCACAATTGTCAAACGCACAGTAACTTAAACCATTTGCCGCACACAGAGTTGCATGGGCTATCAGAGCCGTGGCCTTTCTCAGCATGGGGAATTGACATGATCGGAGAAATTCGACCACACACATCGAACGAACATCGCTTCATAGTAGTGGCAGTAGACTACTTCTCGAAATGGGTGGAAGCCGAGTTGTTTCGCAATGTTACAGCAAAGACGATGGCAAAGTTCATAGCCCGCAATCTCATATGTCGATATGGAATGCCGCATCATGTAGTAATAGACAATGAAGTCCAGTTTCAAGGAGAAACAAAGGCAATGCTACAGAAGGTAAATCCCAACCCTTGCCTATAAAAAGAAGCCTAAACCAACCCTTCACACCCTAGCTCATTCACGCCCAAAGCATAGAAAAATAGTCCCTCATTGTCGTGAACTATAGTATAGAAAAATCCCTCACACAGCCGCACACCTGCAACCTAAAAAGGCCCTTCATCACCGCAAAATAGCAACCTAAAATAGCCCTACATCACCAAAAATCACAGCCCAGAAACACCCCCTCCATCACCAAAAATCACAGTCCAGAAATAGCCTCTGCATCACCAAAAATCACAGCCCTGAAACCCCTTCAATTACCGCAAAACACACCCTGAAAAATAGCCTTCAATTACCGCAAACAGCAGCCCAAATCACCTCTAAATTACACCTTTAAATAGTCTAAAAACAACAGTAAAAATAGCAGAAATAGTAGCCCAAAATTGAGGAAACAGCAGCCCGAAACAGCGAGGCAACGAAGGAAAACAATGAACCAGTGACCATAGGAGTTGCGGAGCATTAACCCTTCTGATGGTCCCATAACGCACTTCCAAGAGACGACTTAAGATGTTAGACCTGAGGGCACCATTTTTATTTATTCTCCTTTATTTTTATTTTTATTTTTTCTTATTTTACTTCGCATGAGTATTGTTGATTGGTGTATGCTATGACCATGGGATGAATGAAATATGTGTTATCTCTCGTGGTATATCGGATGGAAACCCAGATGTAAATTTCGTAGCCGAATCCGAATGAACGGTAGTGCGGTTTGTACTTGGGAAACAACTCCACGTACCACTTGGGAGACATACATATTTCGTTTCATCCGATCTTATGTTTATTTGTTGTTTGTTAGAAATAACATGTTACTTTTATGCATGATTAGGTTGTTTAGTATGTTACTTTTATGCATGATTAGGTTGTTTAATATGTTATCTTTTATGCATGATTAGGTTGTTTAGTATGTTATCTTTTATGCATGATTAAGTTGTTTAGCATGTTACTTTTATGTATGATTAGGTTGTTTAATATGTTATTTTTTTATGCATGATTAGTTGATTATTTCCAAGCATGATTTAGTTATTTCTTTCGCATTAGGAACTTGATTATGTCTCTTCTACGTTTATGTTTAGGTTATTATTTATTTACATTGCCATGCTTAACAATTTAATGTATGCATGAGATTGTGTGCTTGCCGTTATTCCGACTTATTTTTATGCATGCAAACTTAGATATAGGAAGTATACAAACTTAGATGTAGGTTGTTGTTGCGTAGACTCGGTTATATTATTACACAAATCCGTTCATTACAAGTAGCATAAGTAAGGGACCATTCCAAACCCAACGGTTTGAGGTCTTCCCTTGCGAGGGGTGAGTGCGACCTTAAATCATTTTCCCAGTTCACACTGTTTGGCGACTCCATGTTATTTCTCCGGTTTAGTTCCCCCGTGGGCTACTCCGTACTCCCGACTAGGCCACGAGCCTAGAACAACATCGCCGATTTCTGTGTCCTACAACGTTCGGCTGGGGTTTTGGCTATTTTCCGAATTCCTTGGAGTTTTCTTCCTTTTTAGCATTCATCCTTGTAATTTTCCAAGCTTTCAGAGGGTATCCCCATAAGAGACTCATCATCGAATTATGCGTAAAAATACAATGTTTACAATGACATTTGTATTAGACGTCATCTTGTCCCAATTTGGTACATAGAAAAAGTACTATTTGTGTTAAATGTAGGGGTGTTCATGGTGCGGTTCGGGTCGGTTTTTTCGTTTTTCACTTCAAACCACGCTGGTTGGCGGTTTGGGAAATTAGAAACCGAAATCGCAAATTTGATAAGGAAAACTGTGGCGGTTCGGGTTGGCGGTTTAGCAGTTTGGGCGGTTCGGGTCGGCGGTTTAGATTATAAATTTTTGTTTAATGAAATTTTGTGTGTTTTCACATAATAATTGAAGAGAAAATACGTAATTTCCATTTATACATTGCATATTATCATATGATCATTAAATATCTTAAATTTCATGGTTAAAGAAGAAGAAAAATATAAAATAATATCTAATTTGAACGTGGGTCGGCGGTTTGAGTCAAAATTTACGATTTTGGACGGTTCGGGTCATGGTTGGGTCAAAACCGCATACCGACCCGAAATTTACGGTTCAGTTCCGATTGACCCGAAACCGTGATCATCCCTAGTTAAATGCTATTTTTTCCATCCTTATTTTTTTATTCGTTTATCCAGCTGCTTTATTAATGGTGTAACAGGAATTAATTAGGATTATTTTATTTAGCATTTTCTTATTTTAGTTTTTTTTATTTAAGTCTTATTAATATTTATAGTATTTTAGTTTATTTAGGTTTAGAGGACGTTGGCCTTATTTGAGTAGGACTCTAATTGCTCTCTTATAAATAGGGCAATACACTACAAAAAAAAAAAAGACTTCTAGCGTCAAAATATTTAGCGTCGAAAATTATTTCTCTTTGGGATGTTTATCTAAAATTTCTATTTGTTGAGGTGGCCGCAATTTTATATAGTACGCAAACGCACGTATCGCATAAGTAGTATAAAAATATCGATTCCATGGGGAATTATTATTAATGTCTAACACTAAAGTTTTACCAACCCTATCCTTATTTAGACTAATGATTTTGAAGAAAGAGGTATTGACTAATAAACTAAAGTAAAAGAAAAGTAAATTTAGATAATTGAAAGTAGCAAGATAATTAAGTACTTAGGATTACAACATTTCCACAATATTTCCTTAAATTTTTCTCCTTTTCCCACACTGTTGTAGAATAATGTTTGTGTTAGACATAAATACTTCCACACTAACCCCAAAACCTCACAGTTCGTGATGTATATTGCACATTATATCTTACAGGCACCCGCAGCCTACTGTTGAACTTCAAACTGACAGAGTTGATTCATTTTGTAAAAACTTGTTGTGTAAAACTGTTGGTTTTTTCATTTCATCTTTAATTCAGGCAAGTCAAGGTTTGAATATAACAGAACTCTGTGTACGATCTCTTTTGGCTGGCTACTGCTTCCATGCTTACCAGTAGGTGCAATTCTCAGTATCTTGTGTCTTTATTTTTATGGAAGCAGGATCATACGCTATTACTAATAAACACATGGCACGAGAATATTAGGAGAGCTCGGATTAAAAGGTGCTTTAAAACCCATTTTTGAAAATGTTTGTGGTGCAGGTGTCTTATATGATACTACAGAAGGTATCACTAGTGACTCATTCAGTAGGAAATTGTGTGAAGCGTGTTGCGGTGATTGTTAGCGTATTTATGGTTTTGCCTAGTTTTGCAGCGAAAAATCAGATTTTTCAAATTTCAAAAATTTCTTTACTATTAAAATAAACTATTTATTTTAATATTAAATCTCAAATCAAATTTGGAAATATCCAAATTACCCCATTACCGAAAATTGCCTAAAATAATTTTTTTTTTTTTGCATTTTGCTCATTTTAGTCCAAAAGTGTCAATTACACAAATAAGTGTTTCTAAAACACTACCAAAATGATTAGTATACTTCTAATGTACTCAATTGCATCCATAAAATGAAAAACCACAATTTAGCATTAGGCAAAACCCTAAAAATTTCAATTAATCAAATTTTCACCAAACTGACTTTCAATCTAGCATTACAATAATCATTCCAACATTCTTAAAGTCTCACCACATCCAAAGATACTCAAGAACAATTCTAGGATTCCATAGAGTGGCATAGAAACTTTAGAATGTCAACTTTAATTTCCTACAGAAAATTGAACTCTAATAACCATTATTAAGCTCAAATTATCATCACACATGCATGTATATATCCCAACAAGCATCCAAGAAGCAAAACCGAAATTCAAGAGAAGAAAAAATCAAAGATACATCTTATGTAATTTAATTAAGCAAGAGAAACAATTTCTTTAACAAAGATTAAGAAACTTACCTTAACTTTCCCACATCTTTGAGCTTTTGGTTTAATCTTTGATTCCACCAAGTTTTCTCTCTCTTAGGGTTTTCTTTCTTTTTGTTCTTCTTGTTGTATTAAAGAAGAAAATGAACAATTCCCCTTTTTATGCCTTGGCCAAGAATGTCCATGAAAGTGAGAGAGAGAGAAAAATAATTTTTTAATCAAAATAATTTTAACCAAAAATATCTAATCCCACTCACTCAAAATAAAAGGCCACATGTCACCATTTAAAGTATAACATATGTCATTTCCATAAATGACATATGCTTATATAATTAAAATACATTTATTTAAAGAATTAATTAATTAACATTTTAATCAATTAATTCATTTAATTAAATATATAATGTATTTCTACATTTACACTAAATGATAAAATACATCCATGGTTAACATATGTTCCATAATTCATTTGATAATTAATTAATGCATATCTAATCAAATTATGTATCTAATACATATACACATTAATTTAGGAAATTACCGAATGTCTCCGCATGTGTAATTTTTGTTTAACCATTAAACGATTTCCGAATAATCAATATTATTCATTATAAATCGCCCTAGTGCTCTACGAGTATTTGTGATTATGTGAGACTCTCTAAGTTCAGGTATATACGTCACAGAATTCAATCCCGTGTCCATAATTTACCCACTAATAAATTATGACGACCACTGATATTCTCGCTGAACCATACAAGTTGATATCTTCGCATACGTATAATCCTTCAGTCATGGGTATCTGGATAAATACCAGAGATATATATATTACCGTCAAATCTCATAAGGTAAAATTGTTGGGTTTCGGCGTGGGCGCAGCGGAAGCTCGCGGTTCGGGTGAAATCGTAATTTTAAAACTTTTTAAATTACTGAATAAATTATTCAATATCCAATATGAATAATTCATTCATATTTCACCTAAACACATTTATTCGATATCAAATAGCGACATAAATAGTAAAGAAACATCGCGAAAATTTTTACGAATATGTTTTTCCGCAAAATGGCATAAAACGTGTTTTTGACCGAATCGACCACCCAATGAACATGAGGGCTGCCCAAGTCAGCCCCAACAGTACTAGGGCAGTTTATGGGCTGCCCGAACAGTGACCAATTCACTGTTTGGGCAGCCGTCACTCGGTTGGCTCAAAAGTCACCCGGTAACACCGTTTTTCACCGTTTTCACTTATTTCAACTCTGAAACAATTTCTGACAGTTGTTCCAACACCCAAAACACATCCAATACATTTATATGACATCAATTTCATCACAATAAACCCAGTTTTTCCAGATCTGATTTTGTAACAAAAATTATCAAATTTTCATGCTTTAATCAACTTTCTCAATATTAATCATATTAATACTTACACCAATCCAAGCCACCATAAAGGAAGCACCCAAGAATAATTCTAGGCATTACAAGAGTGGTCATAACACCCTAGAATGACAACATATCATCAAATGATCAAATTGAACCAATATTACAATAATATCATTCAAAACTACTTCACACATGCACCAAGCCTTCAATTCCATCCTCCAAATCAAAAAGACACAATTTCTAAGAAGTAAAAAAACCCTAGAACCATTATAGTAATTCAAGAACAAGAAACTAATTATCTATACTTAAGAATATTAAAGATTACCTACTAATCTTCAACTTTTTTTAAGATTTTTCCTTGAATTCTTCACTTTCTTCTTTGTTGAATCATCAAGCATAATTTGGGAGCTATTTGGAGGAAGCATTCGGCCATGGGTAAGCCAACAACAAGAAATAAAAAAAATTTCCCTTTAAAAACTTGTTATTGCCGACTTTTAGGGGCAATTTAGTCAATTTCCAATTTTAATTTCATTAAATTAAAAACAAGCTTTATGTTAGCAAATCAAATTTGCACACATTAATTAAAACATGCCACATGTATCAATAATAATTAAACATATTGCATAACATTTATGTAATATGGATATTATTTAATTATTAAAATATTTAACATTTAAATATCTAAATAATTAATTAATATAATTATTATTATATATGTATTTTTATTTACATTAAATAACAAATACATATATTAATGGCATGTGTCAAAGTCTCATTTGACAATTAATTAATATGTATCAAATCAAATTTGTATCAAATACAAATACACATTAATTATTAATTGACCAAAAATCCCGAAAGCATGTGTTTTCGTTTAACCGTTTAAACGATTCGAACTAACTCACGTAATCCGGTGAAGTATTATGAATAATCTGTATTATTCATAACGCGTTGTCCAAGTGCTCAACGAGTACACTTCATATTGTGGGACTCTCTAAGTTTAGGTTTATCCGTCATGAAATCTATTTTCGTGTCCATAATTCACCCACTCATGAATTATGACGACCACAGATAATCTCGCTAAACTATGCAAGTCGAGGTCATTACATATGTATAATCCCTCCGTCACAGGCTATCCATATTATACATGGGATATAGATAAGAACATCAAATCCTTATGATATAATATAGTGGACTTTCAAATTTACGATCTCTAAATAACACTAAGAACTTTCTTCCGAAGTTTTACCACGACCATGGATTTACTAGATCGCAAACACATGCAGGATACCTATGCCCTGTACATAGGACTGACAGATTCTAACCTGATACGCACTGGATATCATGAGCATCAGTCCACACCCAACGAACAGGCAGAGGTCTGATCTAAATAGATCGGTGACATGACTGTCATCAAAGTATGAAGGATAACTCATATATCCACTGTGGTATCTCAAGTAGGGGTGGGCAAAAAAATCGACCGAACCGAACCAAACCGCAAACCGAACAAAATCGGACCGAATTTATGATTTTTTTCTAACGGTTCGGTTTACGGTTCGGATTGGCCCACCCCAAACGGTTTACGGTTCGGTTCAGATGCTTAACCGAACCGCACCTGTTAAACCGAACCGAACCGTTATAATTAAAAAATTATATATTTTTATAAAAAGATTTGCATTTTTCTTTTAATTTTACTTTATGTTTTCTTTTTATTAGTATGTTAATACTTTTATTCTTAATTTTTTTGTTAATAAATTTTTTTGTTAATACTTTTATTCTTAAATTTATTTGTTAATAAATTTATTCTTAAATTTTTTGTTTTATGGTTTATTCTTGAAAGTAAGCTGTTGGATTTGTCTCTTAATTAGAATGATGGTAGCATTATTATTCGAGGTAATTTTTAAAAAATACAAGAATTAATTGTGCCTCATTTTTCAATCCTCTATTGAGTGCATGTGTTCTCTGGAGTCACAGCTTACACCGTAGCACTTCATACTATTTATTCGCTAAACTAGTTTTTTTTGTCTTCACTTAAGTGGATGAATTTTTTTTTTTAAGTAGAATAGTGTGTAAACAGAACCGAACCAATCCGTAAACCGCTGGTTCAAAAAATTTTCAATCCGAACCAAACCGTTATTTAATGGTTTGGTTTGAGAGGTAAAAAAACCGGACTATAAAATATGGTTTGGTTCGATTTTTAGAAAAAACCGAACCAAACCGAACTGCGCCCACCCCTAATCTCAAGTTGAATGACCACTATGCCCGCTCAACTCGAGAAGATTCCTATTGACGTTGGTGTACCATCTATTAGGAAATCTTCAGTGAGTCATTCAATGTTTATCAAATAAACACCTACATGTCTATACGAGTCTCTCGAGACTCATGGTTCATTAGGATAAACCATCGGACCAAGTCACGATTAGGGATGGCAATTTTACCCATAAACCCGCAAAAACCCGCCCGCAATGGGTAGGATTTGGTAAATATATTAGTGGGTGCGGTGCGGGTTTGGTAATTTAAAGTAGAACCCGCTGCGGGTGCGGTGCGGGTTTGGTATTTAAGAAAAAAATACGGGTATCCGCTGCGGGTATCCGCATACCCGCAATATTATTTTTTATTAATTAATATTTTTAGGACAATATAAAAAAACTTTCATATAAAAACAACTAACAAAACCTAAACCTAAAACACTAATCCATAGTTACACACTCCCACTCAGCCGCAGCCCGCAACCTGCCCAACTGAATATTTTTTGCATGACTATTATTGTTTTTTTTTTTAATCACACTTGTTAATAAAATTATAATGCAACAATTTGGATTAAGTTCACATAATCAGAAACGGGAGAGGAGAAAAATAAGCTAGTGTTTGCTGCAACTTCAGTAGCTTTCTTGCTTCTTCATTACACTTACACCACTTGAGCCTTGTAAGCATCACTTTTATTACACTTAGCATAAAAAATATGACCAAAGGTTGGTGATTACTCTTTAGCTTATTGTCGATTGAGTTGGCTAATTTAGATCATTATAATTATGAAGGGAAGAACTCGTTTTAATTATGTTTATATGAAAAAATAAACATATGGTACTGAGTATTTCATACATTATGTTATCTATGTACTGTATATACATACATTGCATGTTATATATGTCAAATGAAAAACAAATGTGAAAACTACAGCTAGCAATTAAAAATAAATTATTCAATTAAAAAAATTATATTATTAAGAACACAAAGTAATTCAATATTTTAAAAACCCGCAAAAAATCCGCTGGGTACCAATGCGGGTTTGGTAATTTATTTTTATATGCGGTGCGGGTTTGGTAATGAAAATTAAAACCCGCAACGGGTATGGTGCGGGTTTGGTAATTTATTTACATATGCGGGTGCGGGTTTGGTAATGGAAAACCCGCACCATACCCTACCCACTGCCATCCCTAGTTTTCATGTAGATATGTTGGCTGAACTCCAACGAGCCTTTGTAGATTGAAACGAGATGTCAAGGTTCTACTCTGGAGGACATGATTCATTGACAGATGTCATCCAGTCGCCAGAGTTGTCTACACAGTGATATTATCCTTGGAAGGTTGGAGGGAAGTTGGGCTTGCGGGTGTTTGGAGCCCAAGTTCATTTATCAAAACCCTAATGGGATTTTCGAGGTAACTTTTGGAGGGAAATTGAAGCGCCAAAATGAAGTGTACAAGAATGGCTTTTGAGAGTCATTTTGTTCCTCACAAGAAATCCTTTCGATTGGCGAGTTTAGGAGAGCTCTCAAGATCTTCAAGGTACCCTTCATATCCTTCTTCATATTCTTCAATATCTTCAAATTTTCTTAGTGTAGATTCAAATTGTTCTTAGTCAAATAAGTTATTTGATCTTGACAAACATAGTGAAACTTTTGGATTTTGTTTATGGTTTTGACGGGTTTAGATCTTCAAAGGGGTAGCAATTTTAGGAAATTTGTATTTGTTGCTTGGAAAATGTCGAGTGAGGATTCGTTGGGTAGTTTAGGTGCTCAAATTGACAAGTATATTGAACAACCTATGAATGATTCAAGTGATGAAGAAACTAATAAGGATTGGTCGCATGAAGATTTTATAGAGGCTGGAGTCATAACTATAGCTAAACCACCGTTAGGAATACCCACCGAAGCTACACCACTTAGATCATTACCTACCATTGAAGAGTCGAGTGAGATTCCAAGTACGAGTGAACCAACAAACATCTTAACCAAGAATCCAGCTAGTCGAGTGACTGAAAGATCAATGAGAGAAATGAAATTGAAATATAGATTTCCTCCATCAATTGAAGTAAGGTTAGTGTCGCCGACTGAAAGGATAGATTACAAAATTCCTGGGTGGATTGGGTTTTACGAACGCCCATTTGTTGACGGATTCAGATTCCCCATTCCAAAGTTAGTATGGGAAGTCTTGAATCATTACCAGCTGGCTCCTTCTCAACTAATGCCAAACACTTGGAGGATTCTACTGTCGATTGAGTGTATGTCATTTGAATTGGGGATCGTGTTCGGGGTGCGAGAATTATTGTATACTTACTATATGAAAGAACACCTGAGAGAAAAATGGAGATATCACCTGTATCTCCGCCAAAAGAGGGAGCATTTGGTATTGGGACTTACAACAAATGATAGGGATGATTGGAAAAAAAGTTATTTCTTCGTGAGAGGAGAGAGTGTATTTGGGTCGAATGGGAGTGGAGAAATACCAGAACATTGGAACTCGTCGAGTGAGTATATCTTCACCCTCTAATACTCCAAATTTATAACTTGTATGACTGTAAATATTCATCTTTTCTTCTTTCAAGTCTTCAGCTGAATAGAACGTTTGATACTACTCATCGAGCCATCGCAAACACGAATCATATCCTCGGTTTGCCTGATTCGAAGAGGAATTGGAAAGCGGCTTTAGAGGAGAGGAGACCGAGGTTAACTCCGCTGTGGAAAGAAGTGATTTATTCTGAAGGTACCCCCTTGGCTTTGAGTAAGCATATTTTGGCCGTGATATTGTTACTTGGGCGATTGAGGTTACATTTGGAAGGCTGCTATTTCTAACATCGCTGACTCCTGAAGAATTTTTATGCGCAGCTGAGATGATGTCGGGTCCATTTAAGGTGCCAAAACTCGATGAAATGAGGAGCCGGAGGAAGACTAAGAAAGCTAAAGACAAGGAGCCCGAAGCCGTAGATTTGGAAATCACCAAACCAACTGAAGTCGTTCCGGTTAAAGTTCCTGAACCAATGACTCAGCCGATTGAGAAGGTCTCTGCCTCAAAGAAGAGGAAGGCAGTAGTAGAAGTGGAGGAAGACGTAGAAGGCATTGTAGTGAGGATTCCCCATGGGTCTACTGCAATTTCGGATCCTTCCAGCCTTTCTAAATTTATCAAACGTCTGCTGCTGGAAGAAGACGAGCAACGGATGATTGAGTTGGGTCCAACCGAAACAAGCAAGAAGATTGCGGCTTTAAGTTATCAGGTATTTATCTTTGAAAACATGTATATCCATTTATAGAAGTCGTATGGAATGTACTAAGTGAAATTTGTTTCAGGTTATGGAATGTGGCCTCTTCATGCAACAGTATGCTGAATTAAGCCAAAGGAGGATGATGGATTTAGAGAAAGCCAATACAACAGTCAGAAGAGATTTTGGTGAACTGAAAGCAAGTTTTGACGCTACCGAAAGGAAGTTAAGAAAGGTCGAAAACGAACTGAAAGAGACTCAAGCAACACTGAAATTGGAGAAAGAAGTGTATGAGGCTACCAATGAAGCGTTCAAAGAAAGTGTGGAGAGCTTGAAGAAGGAAAAGGCCGAATTGCTTGAGCAACTTGAATTGGTTGCCTTTGAATCAATGATGAAAGAGATGAGCAGTCTAATGGAAGAATATTTAGCTGGTCAAAATGTCGCTTGGAAACCGAAGAAATGGATTCGAGAATATGAGAGGTTAGCTGCTGGGGTCTCCCTTACAAGTGAGGGTGAAAAAGAAGAAGATGGAGAAGAGGTACTCTCGAAAGAGACTGTCGAAGAAAAACAAATGGCCACTGGAGAAGCCGAAGAAGAAATGGCCATAACGGAGAAACAGGCTGAAATGGATGAGGTTCCCGTATCGACTGAAATTACCCCTATCGTTCCCGGCCAGACTGTTGAAGTCCCACCAGTGAATGCTCAGCTTGACTCTGAAGCCCAGGCGACCGAAAGGCTCGTAGAGTGAAATATGTAGTCGTACCTTAATTTTGTTTTTTGTAATGGAAAACTTCAAAACTTTAATGATATAAATCTCTTTTTGGTCGAAGTCAAAGTTTTTTCAATTTTGTTTAATCATATGGAACTCAGAACATTAAATTATTCTTCACACAATAATTTTTATTATCCAACAATTTTACTGGCCGAACGGGCTATGGCTAGGGATGGCAATTTTACCCATAAACCCGCAAAAACCCGCCCGCAATGGGTAGGATTTGGTAAATATATTAGTGGGTGCGGTGCGGGTTTGGTAATTTAAAGTAGAACCCGCTGCGGGTGCGGTGCGGGTTTGGTATTTAAGAAAAAAATGCGGGTATCCGCTGCGGGTATCCGCATACCCGCAATATTATTTTTTATTAATTAATATTTTTAGGACAATATAAAAAAACTTTCATATAAAAACAACTAACAAAACCTAAACCTAAAACACTAATCCATAGTTACACACTCCCACTCAGCCGCAGCCCGCAACCTGCCCAACTGAATATTTTTTGCATGACTATTATTGTTTTTTTTTTTAATCACACTTGTTAATAAAATTATAATGCAATAATTTGGATTAAGTTCACATAATCAGAAACGGGAGAGGAGAAAAATAAGCTAGTGTTTGCTGCAACTTCAGTAGCTTTCTTGCTTCTTCATTACACTTACACCACTTGAGCCTTGTAAGCATCACTTTTATTACACTTAGCATAAAAAATATGACCAAAGGTTGGTGATTACTCTTTAGCTTATTGTCGATTGAGTTGGCTAATTTAGATCATTATAATTATGAAGGGAAGAACTCGTTTTAATTATGTTTATATGAAAAATAAACATATGGTACTGAGTATTTCATACATTATGTTATCTATGTACTGTATATACATACATTGCATGTTATATATGTCAAATGAAAAACAAATGTGAAAACTACAGCTAGCAATTAAAAATAAATTATTCAATTAAAAAAATTATATTATTAAGAACACAAAGTAATTCAATATTTTAAAAACCCGCAAAAAATCCGCTGGGTACCAATGCGGGTTTGGTAATTTATTTTTATATGCGGTGCGGGTTTGGTAATGAAAATTAAAACCCGCAACGGGTATGGTGCGGGTTTGGTAATTTATTTACATATGCGGGTGCGGGTTTGGTAATGCGACATGTACTGGTATCAGCGGATTTTACTAACCGACCCGTGTTAGTAAATCTTGACCAGGAACTTTATTTAAGGATATACAACTTATAGTGACACTTCCCAATGTCAATTACAAACTACGTTGTAACTGCGCACTACATTGTAAATCCTAGGGTCTTTGTTTAATATACCTGTATCACTAAATCAGATTTAGTTTCAATCTAATCATAATTAGATATCTAATCGTAATTAGATCGAATATGTATATAAAAGACAAGAGGTGCTACCATTAAATAAGTAATATTATGGAAAAAGGCATTGTTCGTATTCATGAATCGGACATAAATACGATTCGAATTGGCACTCCGAGCACCAACTATAGCAATTTCTCCCACTTGCTCTAGTGTAAATCCACGGTATCATATACACATCTCAATACGTATCACATACTCATGGCCCTCAAGAGCTCACATAGCACTCAAGAGGTAGGCAATAGGAAGTAGGTCCGCTATAACATATTGAGTTTGTCCAACAAACCCAATCATTTCCCTTAGCTAGCATCATTCATATTTTGTAGAACCCAAGTTCTACATCAATATGACTTAGATGTGATATCAATATTGTGTTATAGCTATAAAGTTGTTTATGTATTTAGAGATCAAATCCAAAATACTATATAGATAACCACAAACATAATACTAATATCAAAACTTCCAATCTATAAGGTTATGAAACTTCATAAGTCGATACTTGATAAGTTACAACTAATTCTACTAATTTAGTAGAATCAACCGTGACACTCTCACTGCATCTTTTCTGACTTTATATGACATAGACCATCTAATGTCATAATTAGACTCAAAACTAATTTGATCCTAATGGTTGCGAATTATATTCTCCATGAATCAGTATTCATTATGCCATCATCATGTAATGCATAAGATTGATTAGACATTCTAATCAATTTCTCTTTCGACTAAGGAATCATCCTTTATGAAAGATAAATACTATATACAAAAGACACATTAACTGTCAAACAGTTATACTAACTGTCATACAGATAGTTTTGATGTGTCCTTTGTTAGATCATATCTAATGTACGACTAATGGGAGTATCTCACAAGTATCTAGTTTTATATCATATATAAAATTTTATATCAAATATATCAGAGACTACACCCACCATATTCGCGGAGAAAAGAAGACTTAGGTAAACTTTTTACCTTACAAACATCTCATCATTACATTAATAATGATAATGTCGTTAGGATAAATAATACTAGAAAGAAATTTGTACGCTCCCACTGACCCCACTATCATATGTATTCTTTATGCTTTGATAAAGTTAGACAATCTGACTGTATCAAAATTAGAGAACATATATTTTCAGAAAGCTTATATGAGTCTACAATAGGCTCTATAAGCTAGTATGTCAAACTGTGATCTTAGCAGAATACAAACTCTAGGGCTATTCTAGAATGAACTCTTCAAATAAAGAAACCACAACAGATTTCTCATTCGAAGAAAACATTCAGGAACGCCACTTTGTATTTTTTATCCAAAATACATAGTTTAATATCAACATTAACCAACAGATATTTAATTATTCAATTAGTACGACCAGAGACAAGTTTTCTCAGAATCTACAATAGATCACTGAGTATAACTTTTCTCACTATCATATTATAAAGGTCAAACCTTTAACAAGCTCACTTTACTTTTGCTGCGCAAATAATTTGCACATTTTATGAACGATTCATAACGAAAGCTTAATCAAGTTCAAAACTTGATCGTAGTAAGCTATGAACAATCTTAGATCTATGGTTCAATGGTAATTTCTGAAATCGATATCAAATATCGCTCCCACTATAAGTTATAGGATAATTTTCTTCAATAAGAAAATGACAGAATCATTAAGTATCAAATACTTTGTAAATGATTTTGACATCCTATTGGACTTAAATGAAAGCTATTGTAACGATCGATAATGCTACTACTGTTATATTATAGTACGATGGTATAGCGAGATGAAGGTATCACAACATAAATTACGTTGGGACACAGATATACTTATGGAATGACTTTGGGGACAATCGATAAATTCTTCGGAAGTCTGATACGAGATTCTAAGATATTCTAATTTGGATTGCCCACGGTAATTGGGCCGTAACTTTTTCATACGAACTCTGATTTTTATGAATGTTATATCAACGGAAAGTTGAGATCGAGATCTACAACTTTCGTGTTGAACGTTTTTCCAAATTAAATCCGGAATGGGCAAAATATATAGATCAAAATTTTGGATGAATAGTACCCGGGGCATTCTAGTAAATTCTACCAACTTCTTCAAATTTCTACACTTTTCTTAATTTATTTTAAGGCCAACTATAAAAGGGAGTTACTATTCACTAATAAACAAATTTGAGAACAACAAAAATATGAGAAGAAAGACGTAGGTAAGAAGAAGAGAATGAGAGGAAGAATAGAAGAGAAGGAAGAGAAGAAGAAAGAAATAAGAAGATGAAGCAAAAGAAAGGGTTCATCCATGAAGCTTAAAGGATGAGGAAAACCAAACATGAAGAAGGTAAAGGAAATCTAACCCAAGTTTTGGATAATTGATGTTTTGATGATTGTTTGATTGATGATAATTCAGTGGTTAATAAGTATGAAATAGATGGTGATTGAGTAAGAATCAAATTGGGGTATTGACTTAATTTGGGGTTTTAAGATTTAAGGAATTCAAAGATTATGTTAATAATCTATATGATTGTTTTGATATGATTTAACATTGGGGATAATATTAATTTATTTTGAAGAATGGTTGAAAATAATTGCTTGTGTGAATCATGAGGTTTAAGTGTTGAAAAGATGGAATGGAAAGCATCATGTTAAGACCAGAAATTGGTCTTGTCTCACAACGTAAGCTGCTCCGCATCGCGATGCGATCTGGGAAATTACCTAGAAATATTTCTGGTGTAAGTCGCGTCACGACACAAAGGGTCCGCACGTCGCGACGCGTAAGACAACAGCTTAGGCACCTCTCTGTACGACTCGTGTCGCGACGTGCAGCACTTTGTATAGCGACGCGCAACCAACAATTGGGACAAATCAGTTTTAAGCCAACCTAGCTTTACCCGATCATTTTAGAAGCTACCCTAAGAGCCCCGTATTAACTCGTAGGCACTTATTATGTCACAATATGTATACGGAACCCATAGGGTGATAATGCTTACTTGAATAAGCAACCTTAGCTCAATTCCAAGTGCATTTTTTAGTTCAATTCTAATTTAAATTATTCAATGTAGATCATCGCGGGAACCAGAGTTTTCTTCACAAGCGAGTAATGCAACCAGATTCAAACAAATGAGTGGACACTTCTCCTTTCGAGTTGATTTTCTTATTGATTTATTATTTATGAAATGAGATTTATTTTTTTCAGCACTTAGGGCGTTAGCCATACTTGTTTTTAGTTTTATGACTAAATGAAATGTTTTATACAGCTTTGAGATTTAAAACATAAGTTTTATGTTTTTCGGGACATAGGGGAAAAACCCACCCCATTATGCAACTTGATACAGTTTGGAATTGACGGACATAGAACATGTGCAAATGTAGAGGACTGTGGGGACGACGATACGTAACACCCCCAGATCCTAATTCAGGGCTAGGGGGACGGCGATACGTAACGCCCATAGACCCTAGTTTCAGAGCTTGTTGGGTAGGATAGATCTGTTGAGTTTCAATCAAGTCCCAAGGATCATAAATCATGCATAAACGAGTTGAATACATATCAAAGGAGGTGCGGAATAACTCACATTGATCGGTAGAGATGCAACAAAGATGGAGTGCGAACTGCTCCCCCTTGCTCGGCAGTGAGCTGCGCGTGTGAGGGGCTGCACGGTGGTGACTGGTTCGGCTTCTCCAAGGTTCGGCCATGGGAGACACCATTGAAGCTCCAAGCTCCAAGCTTCCAAGCTCACGAACTCACTTCCCTATCACCTTTGTATTCCTCCATGAGTGTGCTAGCACTTAGATCTTGTAACAAGATCATTTCTTTCTCCTTTATTGATCGGTCAAACCAGAAAAATTGAGGAGAAGAATCGGTCAAGACCGAGAGAGAAGATGAAGAAGTTTTGGCTCCAAAAATGAGCAAAACGTGAAGGAGAGAGAGAGTGAATTAATGAAAAAGAAAAATTGTAATTGGCTTTATATTTTCCCAAAAAATAATAAACCATTTACCTTTTTCCAATTTCAAAAACAAACATTAAATGCTTGTCAATCACTACAAATCAACTCACATCAATCACTCAAATGTCACATCACTGAAAGTGACATGTGATTTGACGATTGATGTGACTTGCGATTTGACGCTTGATTTGACTTGCGTGCCGCACTCGAATTCGAAATGCGAATGCGCTCGCAATCACTCTCGGGCTCGGGTTCGTTAATTCCAAATTAACGAATTTTCCGTTGCGTCGTAATTAAATGATTACGCCTAGCGAATTCACTATTCACATCGCTAACGAATTAATTCTAAATTAATTCGTTCGCCCGAATTAAAATCTAATTTCAATTCCGCGTCGAAATCTAATTTCGTTATAATATATCGAATATATTAATTTATTGATTAATTCCAAATTAATCGTTCTCTCTCTTTAACGATATTTTATCCGAGATAAAATATCTCCGTAATTAATCCTAGATTAATTTTCTCTCTCATCGAATTAATCCCAGATTAATTAAAGTGCGAGTCATACGTCATCGGTGAATCTTCAGGAACCGACCCATGAGATCTCCGGATATGTTGGCAGTAATACGGTCGTCGGACTATCCGAACACGTAAGTATCTCGTACTACATTTATACCGATTTACAAGACAAGGTTGGCTTCTAGCAAAGCGCCATGCCTACCCAATTCTCCAGAAATATTCTTACAGGAATATATAGATCTGTATCAAGCGTAGTATACCGTAGTATTGTGTATATCGGCCCAGTATCGGATAGTCACGTGCTAGGGCTGGGGCTGGATAAGTGTCTGCCCCGTCCGAAGCACATGTCGGATGTCTGGTAACTAGTCTCTATAATCGGATATGCATGACCTAGTCATAATATCCCGATGGTTGCGCAACACTTAAGAGCACTAATACCGTATCCTGCGTGACATCATCTCCACTATGACTGAAGTGATACTTCCGTCTTGACATCACACCCAATACACTACGACTCTCTGATAAACCCAGAAGTGGTGTACGCAGAACCGGTTAAAGCCATGTACCACCAAGACCAAAGTCTATCGATTATCGTAAGTATTAGCGATGTAAGTCTCAGGTTAAGACTTTACACACCTACTTTGATTTCGGCCTCCCATAGACACATAGTCATAATACCAATGGGATTCCGAAGGGTCTATCCAGAGCGAAGCTGTTTCCCGTACCATCGGTGAAACACGACCTCCTATCGCACTTGCATAAGTATCCAATACTTATATATATGAGAACTATGCCGTTGTGCCCTCACAACGCACACAAGTGCAATACTAGCCTATTCCGCATTATCGATGTCCAGTCTCGATAATACTTCGGCTAGGGATATTTAATGATTAATCATTCGGGGACTGATACTGTCTCATATCATTCTCAGTCCAGGAACTAATCATAGAGACCTCTCTTCATTTATATATCTATGGTGATCTAATCACAAATGATGAGAGTGCAATTTCCTTGTCACATAGTTAATTTGTACAACAACACCGTGATCTGTACAAATAGTGACGCTATGGGTCATATTATCCCACAAGATCCGCACATCTAGTTCTAGTTTGTGGCTTAGGGGACGGCGATACGTAACGCCCAAGACCACCAGTTTCAGGGATAGTAGTGGCATGCTTTGGGGAACAACGATATTTAACGCCCCAAATGTTGGACAGTTATGACCCATAGCGTCACTATTTGTACAGATCATGGTGTTGTTGTACAAATTAACTATGTGACAAAGGAAATTGCTCTTTTATCATTTGTGATTAGATCACCAAGATATATAAATGATGAAAGCTCCATATGATTAGTTCATGGATTAAGATGATATGAGACAGTATCAATCCACGAAGGTTTAATCATTAAATATCCCTAGTCAGAGTATTATCGAGATTGAACATCGATAATGCGAAAAAGACTAGTATTACACTTGTGCGCGTTGTGAGGGCATAACGACAGAGTTCTCATATATTTGGGTATAGGATACTCATGCAAGTGTAGTAGGAGGTTGTGTTTTACCGATGGTACGGAAAACAGCTTCGCTCTGGATAGACCCCTCGGAATTCCATTGGTAGTATGACTATGTGTCTATGGAAGTCCGAATCAGGGTAGGTGTATTTGGTCTTAATCTGAGACTTGCACCGCTAATACTTGCGACAATAAATGTACTTTGGTTTTGGTCATCCAGGGCTTTAACAGGTTCTGTGTACGCCTCTTCTGGGTATATTGAGAATCGTAGTGTATTGGGTGTGATGTCGAGATGGAAGTATCACTCCAGTCATAATGGAGATGATGATCACGTAGGATACATAACTTGTTCTCTTATATGCTGCAGCTATCGGGATATTATGACTAGGTCATGTTTATCCGATTATAGAGACTGGTTACCAGAGATCCGATATGTGCTTCGTACGGGGCAGACACAATTCCAGCCCCAAGCCTAGCATGTGACATCCGATACTGGATCGAAATACGAAATACTATGTATACTACGCCTGATATAGATCACTTATTCCTGTAAGGATATTTCTGGAGAATTGGGTAGGCATGGCGCTTTGCTAGAAGCCAACCTTGTCTTGTAAATCGGTACAAACATAATACTAGGTACTTACGTGTTCGGATAGTCCAACGACCGGATTTACTGCCAACTGTTGGACAAAATGACCCATAGCGTCACTATTTGCACAGATCATTGTGTTGTTGTAGCAAATTAACTATGTGACAAGGAAATTGCACTCTCATCATTTGTGATTAGATCACCATAGATATATAAATGAAGAGAGGTCCCTATGATTAGTTCCTGGACTGAGAATGATATGAGACAGTATCAGTCCCCGAAGGTTTAATCATTAAATATCCCTAGTCGGAGTATTATCGAGACTGGACATCGATAATGCGGAATAGGCTAGTATTGCACTTGTGTGCGTTGTGAGGGCACAACGGCATAGTTCTCATATATATAAGTATCAGATACTTATGCAAGTGCGATAGGAGGTCGTGTTTCACCGATGGTACGGGAAACAGCTTCGCTCTGGATAGACCCCTCGGAATCCCATTGGTATTATGACTATGTGTCTATGGGAGGCCGAAATCAAGGTAGGTGTGTATAGTCTTAACCTGAGACTTACATCGCTAATACTTGCGATAATCGGTAGACTTTGGTCTTGGTGGTACAGGGCTTTAACCGGTTCTGCGTACACCACTTCTGGGTTTATCAGAGAGTCGTAGTGTATTGGGTGTGATGTCAAGACGGAATTATCACTTCAGTCATAGTGGAGATGATGTCACGCAGGATACGGTACTAGTGCTCTTGAGTGATGCGCATCCAATCATGATATTATGACCAGGTCATGAATATCTGATTATAGAGACTAGTTACCAGACATCCGACATGTGCTTCGGACGGGGCAGACACTTATCCAGCCCCAGCCCTAGCACGTGACTATCCGATACTGGGCCGATATACACAATACTACGGTATACTACGCTTGATACAGATCTATATATTCCTGTAAGAATATTTCTGGAGAATTGGGTAGGCATGGCGCTTTGCTAGAAGCCAACCTTGTCTTGTAAATCGGTATAAACGTAGTACGAGGTACTTACGTGTTTGGATAGTCCGACGACCGTATTTACTGCCAACATATCCGGGGATCTCATGGGTCGCTTCCTGAAGATTCACCAATGACGTATGACTCGCACTTTAATTAATCTGGGATTAATTAGAAGAGAGAGAAAATTAATCTAGGATTAATTCGATGAGAGAGAAAATTAATCTGGGATTAATTACGGAGATATTTTATCTGGGATAAAATATCGTTTAAAGAGAGAGAACGATTAATTTGGAATTAATCGGTAAAATAATATATTCGATATATTATAAGAAATTAGATTTCGACGCGAAATTGAAATTGGATTTTAATTCTGGCGAACGAATTAATTTAGAATTAATTCGTTAGCGACGTGAATAGTGAATTCGCTAGGCGTAATCACTTAATTACGACGCGACGGAAAATTCGTTAATTTGGAATTAGCGAACCCGAGCCCGAGAGTGATTGCGAGCGCATTCGCATTTCGAATTCGAACGCGGCACGCAAGTCACATCAAGCGTCAAATTGCTAGTCGCATCAATTGTCAAATCACTTGTCACTTTGAGTGATGTGACATGACATGTTGTCACTTTAATAAAGTGACTTGATGTGAATAGTGATAGTTGATTGAAAAGCACTTTTGCTTTTTGACTTTTGCTTTTTTGAAAAGTAAAAGGAATTGATTATTAGAAATAAAAGTGGTAAATGGTTTTAATTAATTTTGGAAATTAAATATAAACCTTATTACACTTTTTCACACTCTCTCCCCCTTTATACGTTTTTGTTGAAACCTTTTCCCTCTCTTTTCTTCTTCTCTTCCTCACGGGTTGGAGCCAAATTTCTTCTCTCATTTTTGGTGATGGCCGAATCTATGAGAAGCAAGGAAGAAGATGATGTGCTAGCACACCTTGAGTGATACATAGGTGATAGGGAAGTGTCTTCATGAGCTTGGATTTATTTTTGGAGCTTGAAGCTTTGAGCTTCCATGGAGTCATCAATGGCCGATCATGGAGGAGACCGCCATCACCAAAACCGAGCAGTCCATAGCAAGGAGAAGCCTTGGGCGAGCTTATGGAGGGAGCTTGAAGGCTTGTATTCTTCATTTCATCAAAACCCATCAATGTGAGTATGAATTCCGCCTTACTCCTTGATGTATTCATGTGTTTTCTTGCTTGATTTCATGATTCTTGGGACCTATATTAGAAACCAACAATGGTATCTTGAGCTATTATCAAGCATGAAAAAGTTAGGGTTGAAATTGAGGATAATCAATTGATGCATGATTTGGTTAAATTGGTTGATTAAGTATGCTTGTATGTTGATGAATTGAAGTTGTGCATGATCAATTTCATGAAATTGGATTAGATTCAATTTTCCCCAAATTTTGGGCATGACAAATTGGGTAAAATCAATTGAAGCATGATTTGATTAAATTGATTGATTAAGTATGCTTAAATGTTGTTGAATTAATGATTGATTGGATCAATTTGATGAAATTATGTTTGGAACAAATTTCCCCAATTTTTTGTGTTGGCATAAAGTGACAAATTTGGGTAAACTTTATTTTGAGCATATTTTGTGAAATTGGATGAATGAGAATGCTTAAAGTATGTTTAATTTAAGATTGATTGGATCAATTTGTTGAAATTGTGTTTGGAACAATTTTCCCCAAATTGCTTATGATGGCCAAAATAAAGAACCCAAAATTTCTTAGTAATTTTGTTTGTTTGATCATTGGATGACTTAAAACAATTGGGTAATGTTGTTTTGAAGTTCAATTGGATTGAATTTTGATTTGGAACAATTTTTCCCTTTTAAAGTGGCTTGGCCGAATTCAATTGAATATGAAATTCATTGTGTTTTTTGTATTTTGATTCATTGGATGAATTTAATTGATTTGGGAATGATGATTGTGGATTCAATTGGATTGAAACCGAATCGGATTGAAAAACCCCTAATTACCGAGAACAAAAGCATGTAAATTGGGTTTGATTTTAATAAATTGTGTTGGACACTATTTAATGTTAAAGTGCATGATTAATTAGGCTAATTGATGTTTTAGAAATGTTAATTGGATAATTAATTGTGTATTACACTTAGGTTAATTAATTATGGAATTTGGAATTTTACAAGTTAATTAATTGGGCTTATTTTGGAAATTGGGCCTTAAGGTTGTAATTGGGCTTTTGGGCTTGGTTGTACCAAGTTAGGTTTAGGCCAATTTGGTTGGATCCAATTGGGCCCAAAACCGCATCCATAAGTCCAATTATGACTTAATGGACCCTAATTATTTAATTGGGCCTAATGGGCCAAAATAATTTAAAGGCTTATGGGGTAACTCCCGGATTGGACTTTGGTTATCGGTTTGACCCGAGTTGACCAAAAGTCCACGCCTAAGAAATTAATTAAAAGCCCATTGGACTTTAATTAAATAAACGTTGGACGTTAATCGGACTTAGAGACCCGTAATGATTGAATTTGGAATTCAAGTCGTAAAGGTTCGTTAATAAAGTGTAATATTCAATTTGGAATTGAATAGTGAATTAGAATTAAATGCGCATTAAATTGGATTTAATTATGTAGTTTAATTTAATTCGAGAATTCGTACTTTGAGTACTTATTCGCAAAACGAGTTTGACTCGAGCAAAAATCAAATCGTTGTTTGAACATTGGATGATCACTAATTATCAGATTAATTAATTGGATTAGATTGATTGATAACATGCTTGTATGAATACATGGTTGCGATGCATGAATAATGTATATCGGATGGATATTAGTCGGGTGGGGCAATTTTGGAAATTGTTGTAATAAATTTGATTTATTAAATTGGACCTGCGTGTCCAGCCTTATCACCTCTATACTCTTTGTATTCTCTTCTCACCTATTCCCCTCAATATAAATGAGGTTTCTTTAGAAGTGTAGTGTAACGGGTAGAAGTAAATACATGTGCTAGCTTTGGAGAGAGAAAATGAGAGATTTGATCTAGGATCAATGTAAAGTATCCATCCGCATATCATTATTATTTATTTCATATGCGCTTTATTATGTGTTTAGAATGCATGTTTAAGGGTGTATGAAGATGAGACCTTAACAAAGATAATAAATTGGTAGCCAATTGCACGCGAAAAACCCTCGCTTAATATCAATTGTCTTTCCTTCCATTTAGTGATTCTTACTCAAGATCCGAGATTCGCATTGGGTTGTTGGCCAAAGTCAAGCCCTTTGTCCGTCGAAGATGTGTTTGAATCACGAAGGCTTTGTTCCATATCGGTGTCTTGTCCAAGTTGTGGTTTGTTGGCCAAAGTCAAGACCACTTCTTGTCCATCGACATTGATTATGAAGCTTTCCATGGTCAATGGGTCACACTTGACTGGGATCAATAAGTTTGTTGTGCCAAAGCCAAGGCTTAGTTGATTCAGAGGAAAAAGGTTAGGTAATACATTGGATGTATTGGCATATATAAGATATATGTTTAGGATTTGGATATCCGCCTTCTGGATCTAGGAATTGGATGGGATCCAATTGATCTTCGAGATCTACCTAGTTAATTATCATACAATTTGTTGGCCAAAGTCAAGATTGTGTGATATTTAACGGGATCCTAGCCCACTAGGAAACATGGTTCCCGAGTACTCGACAGAGGGTTAGAGGCTCGCCGAAAAATAGTGGGAGGCAAGAATTGAATTTGCAATACTCGTTCAATTACTCGCCATACGCGCTCATTCAAATTATTTCGTCGTTAGATTAAATGTTAGTTGGACTAATATTTAAATTGTTGTTTTAATAAACAGTTGGACTGTATTATATTTGATTATATATAATTGGATTATATTAATCAATATATTTGAATTAATTAATTTTAGTTTACAGTTGATTTTATAGTTGGACTATAGTAATCAATGTAATTGAGGTTAATTAATTTAGATTATATTTGATTATATAGTTGGACTATTATAATCATTATAATAAATAGTACCACAAATCGTTGATTAAATAGTTGGACTATTAGAATCAAGATATAAAAATGAAAGATTAGTGTTTAAGACATAATCCTGGGTGAAAATGTATTTAAACGACTTTAATTTTCAAATTGGGAATAAATTTCAGGATGGTCCTGGAAAAATAATAAGTTATTTTATTTGATAAAATAACGTATTATGCCTAAGCCCGGAGTTAAGCAAATAGTAGAGCATAATCTTTGGAAGATCATGTAATGATAACTTAAGTGCTTAATCCATTATGTTTGTCATAAATATGTTCACAACTAGTATTAAAATTAGATTTTAGATACTTAGTGTGGTACATAAAATATATATATTGATGTTCAGAATCTGTTTTGAACAGGATACTGACTTCAATTGAGATTTATCTGCGAATTGAAAACGGGACGAAAGTCGTTGTTTTAACCGTAGATATCTGAATTTAGGAATTACCTTTGGGTTAGTACTTAAATTTAGAAACTGTTATAATGTAGCTAGTTTGACTAGAAACATTATCTCGATATCGCGTATAACCCGCTGCGGGTGTACCTTTATATTCTAGAACACTAAAGTGTTTTATTATATAAAGATGATATTGAGATAAACACATTAGATGTGAATAACATAATTTATATTTTGAATATAAATAATATCTCAATTATATAACATGACAAATAAATAGCTCAAATTGATTTGATCAGTTAAGAAACTTGATTGTGGCATAGTTGTCAGGGACACTACTAAACAAGAATCGTATATCCGCACTTTTGAAGAGCGGGTACTAGGACTGATTTGATTCTGTTCAAATAAAGTCTACTAATCTAGTTTATTGGGCAAAGTGCCTAAAACACTATTTACTTGGTAAAAGTGTAAATGCCACCGATCTGTTAGCCCTACTTCATAGTGAAGTAAGTGGGCCCATGTCTAGCTAGGCTAGATATGGATATGAATATTTCGTGACCTTTACGGATGTGGCATCGCGTATGGTTATGTGTTTCTTTTGAAGAACACAAATCGGAAACTTTCACAGTTTCAACACGAAATAGACAAACAGATCGGCTAGAGTATTGAACCGTCACGGTAAGACCGTAATGAAAAATACTTAAGCAATAAGTTTCTAGTATACATGAAAGAATATAGTATTCTTTCAAATGAGGACTCCTCTCGGAACACGTCAGTTTGACGGTGTGTGAACGGATTAATCGAATTTTGTTAGACATGATAAGGTTAATCACGAGTCGCTCTGAGCTACCATTTCTTCAACGGATAAGCTTTAAACAGTGCAAGAACTTATTTTGAATAAGGTTCCATAATAATCTGTATGACAGATATCATATTAGATATGAACGGGAAAGAAACCGGGTTTCTCATTCCTGATGATTTGGGTATGCTAGGCATATGTTTGGATGATACCAAACTAAAACCCAAATAGGATAAGTGCCAAATGTAGGTCATCCTAGGGATACCATAAGTATTGTACTTATACACCTCAAAGAGAACAATTAGATTGTTGCTCACCATACGTTTTTCCTGATAGGAATACCGATATGCAGTGGTAAGTAAGTGGGAGGATAGTATAACTCGATGGAAATCGGAGTAATATCAATGTTCAGGCACCGAATCTTAATGGAACACAAATAGTTCATCAATGATGAGACTATTACCATTAATCTTCGAATACACAAGAACCGCGTAAGTCGGACAGAGTCAGAAAACAACCTGGGGTATGGGTTTCTGATCTAACCTTATAAAGATGTGAATCTTATTGAGGATTACCAACTGACTAAGTATGAGGAAGTGATACAAGATATCAACTCCCCAATTATGGCAAAGTGCCATATAATCCGAAATGGATTCCATGTATATCAACCAGTTTGGATACTAGTTGATGTACCACAAGGCATTGTGCCTAATGGTACTTAAAAGTCTTCTAGGAAGACATACATGGATGGCAACATACCAACGTATAAAGTAAGGCTTTAACGGAAAGGTATCGTTATCAACATTGTGTTGATTACGATTCAACCTTTTACCTGTTGCCACGGTAAATCCATTTGGATAATGCTTGTTATTCGATCCATGATTGGATTTAAGCAAGCATTAGGTTCTTGGAATTATCGTTTTGATATAATCATAATGGTATATGATTTAAGTCAAAACGATAATAATTCTTGTGTAAATAAGAGGGTTAGTGGGAGCGCACTGACAGTGGCTGTCCTATAAAATAATGATAATACGTCATTTCTTGGAAATGATATTCCCATAAAATAAATATCGGCGAAAGCTTGTCTTTCGCAATACTCTCCTAGAAACCGTACATTGAAAAATGTACGAGACCTGGTGTATCATACGCTTTGAGCATATGGATTCACAAACAGGCCAATCCGAGTGATAGTCACTGGATTGATGTTAAGAACATCCGTTAGTATCTTAGAGAACTAAGGATGTTGTCTTAGTCTATGTAGAAGGAGAACTTGAAGTTACTGGGGTCACTGTAGCAAGTTTCCTATAACCGATAAAGACGACTAAAAGTCGCAAACGGTACTATATAGTTTGAATAACGGTACAGTGAGCTGGAAATCTTCCAAGTAAGATACTGTTACCGAATAAATAACAAATGCGGGTTGTTGCTGCAGCTGAAGCAGCAATAGAAGTCATTAGGGTTGATACAAATCTAATTAGATTAGATATAGTTCTGTTAGCAGCTGAGCTAGGCGTCAGCACAGGCTAAAGAATTAATGGTCTCATCAACGATCCAGATACATACTTAGATACTCATCTGATTCATTCGGATCATATATCGTGGCGATGTGATGATCGAATAAATCGCATCAAGATGATAATCATGCAAATCCGCTGACGAAAGCATTTCTCAGCAGTTTGAGCCAACCGTACATAGTTCGGGTGTAGGACACTTGAGTGACTGGCTATGTGCCAAGTGGGAGATTGTTGGACAAAATGACCCATAGCGTCACTATTTGCACAGATCATTGTGTTGTTGTAGCAAATTAACTATGTGACAAGGAAATTGCACTCTCATCATTTGTGATTAGATCACCATAGATATATAAATGAAGAGAGGTCCCTATGATTAGTTCCTGGACTGAGAATGATATGAGACAGTATCAGTCCCCGAAGGTTTAATCATTAAATATCCCTAGCCAGAGTATTATCGAGACTGGACATCGATAATGCGGAATAGGCTAGTATTGCACTTGTGTGCGTTGTGAGGGCACAACGGCATAGTTCTCATATATATAAGTATCAGATACTTATGCAAGTGCGATAGGAGGTCGTGTTTCACCGATGGTACGGGAAACAGCTTCGCTCTGGATAGACCCCTCGGAATCCCATTGGTATTATGACTATGTGTCTATGGGAGGCCGAAATCAAGGTAGGTGTGTATAGTCTTAACCTGAGACTTACATCGCTAATACTTGCGATAATCGGTAGACTTTGGTCTTGGTGGTACAGGGCTTTAACCGATTCTGTGTACACCACTTCTGGGTTTATCAGAGAGTCGTAGTGTATTGGGTGTGATGTCAAGACGGAAGTATCACTTCAGTCATAGTGGAGATGATGTCACGCAGGATACGGTACTAGTGCTCTTGAGTGATGCGCATCCAATCATGATATTATGACCAGGTCATGAATATCTGATTATAGAGACTAGTTACCAGACATCCGACATGTGCTTCGGACGGGGCAGACACTTATCCAGCCCCAGCCCTAGCACGTGACTATCCGATACTGGGCCGATATACACAATACTACGGTATACTACGCTTGATACAGATCTATATATTCCTGTAAGAATATTTCTGGAGAATTGGGTAGGCATGGCGCTTTGCTAGAAGCCAACCTTTTCTTGTAAATCGGTATAAACGTAGTACGAGGTACTTACGTGTTCGGATAGTCCGACGACCGTATTTACTGCCAACATATCCGGGGATCTCATGGGTTGCTTCCTGAAGATTCACCGATGACGTATGACTCGCACTTTAATTAATCTGGGATTAATTAGAAGAGAGAGAAAATTAATCTGGGATTAATTCGATGAGAGAGAAAATTAATCTGGGATTAATTACGGAGATATTTTATCTGGGATAAAATATCATTTAAAGAGAGAGAACGATTAATTTGGAATTAATCGGTAAAATAATATATTCGATATATTATACGAAATTAGATTTCGACGCGGAATTGAAATTGGATTTTAATTCGGGCGAACGAATTAATTTAGAATTAATTCGTTAGCGACGTGAATAGTGAATTCGCTAGGCGTAATCACTTAATTACGACGCGACGGAAAATTCGTTAATTTGGAATTAGCGAACCCGAGCCCGAGAGTGATTGCGAGCGCATTCGCATTTCGAATTCGAACGCGGCACGCAAGTCACATCAAGCGTCAAATCGCTAGTCGCATCAATTGTCAAATCACTTGTCACTTTGAGTGATGTGACATGACATGTTGTCACTTTAATAAAGTGACTTGATGTGAATAGTGATAGTTGATTGAAAAGCACTTTTGCTTTTTGACTTTTGCTTTTTTGAAAAGTAAAAGGAATTGATTATTAGAAATAAAAGTGGTAAATGGTTTTAATTAATTTTGGAAATTAAATATAAACCTTATTACACTTTTTCACTCTCTCTCCCCCTTTTTACGTTTTTGTTGAAACCTTTTTCCCTCTCTTTTCATCTTCTCTTCCTCACGGCTTGGAGCCAAATTTCTTCTCTCATTTTTGGTGATGGCCGAATCTATGAGAAGCAAGGAAGAAGATGATGTGCTAGCACACCTTGAGTGATACATAGGTGATAGGGAAGTGTCTTCATGAGCTTGGATTTATTTTTGGAGCTTGAAGCTTTGAGCTTCCATGGAGTCATCAATGGCCGATCATGGAGGAGACCACCACCACCAAAACCGAGCAGTCCATAGCAAGGAGAAGCCTTGGGCGAGCTTATGGAGGGAGCTTGAAGGCTTGTTTTCTTCATTTCATCAAAACCCATCAATGTGAGTATGAATTCCGCCTTACTCCTTGATGTATTCATGTGTTTTCTTGCTTGATTTCATGATTCTTGGGACCTATATTAGAAACCAACACCAACATATCCGAGGATCTCATGGGTCACTTCCCGAATATTCACCGATAACGTATGACTCGCATTTTATTAATCTGGGATTAATTTAATGAGAGAGAAAATTAATCTGGGATTAATTACGGAGATATTTTATCTGGGATAAAATATTAATAAAAGAGAGAAAATGATTAATTTGGAATTAATCGATAAAATAATATATTCGATATATTATACGAAATTGGATTTCGACGCGGAATTGAAATTAGATTTTAATTCGGGTGAATGAGTTAATTTAGAATTAATTCGTTGGCGACGTGAATAGTGATTTTGCTAGGCATAATTATTTAATTACGTCGCAACGGAAAATTCGTTAATTTGGAATTAGCGAACTCGAGCCCGAGAGTGTTTGCGGGCGCACTCGCATTTCGAATTCAAGTGCCGCCCACAAGTCACACCAAGCATCAAATCATTAGTCACTTTGAGTGATGTGACAACTAGTCATTTTTTATTTGAGTGATTGATGTGAGTAGTTGGTTGGAATTAAAAGCCATTTACCTTTATTTAATTTATTGGTATTTGGATTTTGAATTAGTGTATTAGATACACTTATCTCCAACCACCAAATACAACACATTTCTCTTATTTTCTTCTCCTCTCTCTCGGCCTCAAGGCCAAATTCTTCTTCTTCTTTTCTGGTTTTTGCCGTGACTTGAAGAAGAGCAAAGGAAATTTTGTGGCAAAATTTCCGGAATGCTAGCACGCTTTTGGAGTCATGCGAAGGTGATAGGGAACCACACCCGTGAGCATGGAATCACATCACAAAGCTTGGAGATGGATCATCCATGGCCGAATTTGGAGGACACAAAAACTGCCCACTGCTGTGAGCCACCTTGGAGGGAGAAAAGAATTTTTATGTTCGTCACATCGCTCAATCGATCAATGTAAGTATTCCGCAACTTCTTTGTTGTATTCACATGTTGTTTCATTGCTTAAAACAATCCCGGTTAGACCGTAGAAACCCAACAATGGTATCAGAGCGAAGTTGAGCATGAAACTTGAATTTAGGGTTAAAATTGGGTAAATTGAATTTGAGCATGATTTGATAAAATTCTTTGATTGAGTATGATTGAATGATATTTAATTGAAGTTGGATTGGATCAATTTCATGAAAATTTGATTGGATCATTTTTTGCCCAAAAAGTAGGCTTGGCCGAATTGGATGATGCCCTAAATGTCTTGGTAATTTTTGTTTCTTTGATCATTGGATGACTTGAAACAATTGGTAAATGTTTAATTGAGATTTAATTGGATTGAATTTTGAATTGGACATGAAATCCCCAAAATACCGTGGACTTGGAAGCATGGAAAATGATTGATTTTTGATTAAAATGTGTTGGATATGTTTTGATGAAAATGAGCATAATTAATTGTACAAATTTGTTTTTTGGAAATGTTAATTTTGGGAAATTAATTATGGTATACACTTTAATTAATTTGATTATGAAATTTGGAATTTTGAAATTAAATTAATTGGGCCTATTTTGGAAATTGGGCTTGAAAAGTTGTAATTGGGCTTAAATGGGCTTGGTTGTACCAAGATTGGTTTAGGCTAAATTGGTTGGATCCAATTGGGCCCAAAACCATATCCATAAAGTCCAATTATGACTAATGGACCTTAATATTTTAATTGGGCATAATGGGCCTAAATTGGTTTCTTGGCAAATAAGGGTGATTCCTTAAATGGGCTTTGGTATTTGGGTTTGACCCATATTGACCAAAATTCCATGCCTTAAGAAATTAATTAAAAGCCCATTGGACTTTAATTAAATTAACATTGGATGTTAATCGGCTTTGAGACCCGTAACGGTTAAATTTAGAATCTAAGTCGTAAAGGTTTGTTAATAAAGTTTAATATTTAATTTGGAATTAAATAGTGAATTAGTATTAAATACATATTAAATTGGATTTAATGTTGTAGTTTAATTTAATTCAAGAATTCATACTTTGAGTACTTATTCGCAAAAACGAGTTGGACTCGCGCAAAATCAAATCGTTGTTTGAATATTGGATGGTCATTAATTACCAGATTAATTAATTGGATTAAATTGATTGATAACATGCTTGTGTGAATACATGGTTGCGATGCATGAATAATGTATATCAGATGGATATTAGATGGGTGGGGCAATTTTGGAAATTGTTGTAATAAATTTAGAATTTATTAAATTGGACCTGCGTGTCCAGCCTATTACCTCCTTACTCTTTGTATTTCTCTTCTCACCTATTCCCCTCAATGTATATGAGGTTTCTTTAGAAGTGTTATGTAACGGGTAGAAGTAATACATGTGCTAGCGGGAGAGAGGAAAAGAGAGATTTTTTCTAGGAACAATGTGTTTGAGTATCCATCCGCATATCATTATTATTTTATTTATATGCGCCTTATTATGTGTTTAGAATGCATGTTTAAGGGTGTATGATGATGAGACCTTAACAAAGATAATAAATTGGTTGCCAATTTGCACGCGAAAATCCTTAAATAATATTAAGTGTTTTTCCTTCCATTGAGTGATTCTTACTCAAGATCCAAGACTGGCAATGGTTTATTGGCCAAAGTCAAGACCTTTGTCCGTCGGGGATGTGTTTGAATCACGAAGGCTTTGTTCCATATCGTTGTCTTGTCCAAGTTGTGATTTGTTGGCCAAAGTCAAGATCACTTCTTGTCCATCGACATTGATTACGAAGCTTTCCAAGGTCAATGGGTTCCGCTTAACTGGGATCACTAAGTTTGTTGTGCCAAATTCAAGGCTTAGTTGATTCAGAGGAAAAATGTTAGGCAATATATTGGATATATTGGCATATATAAGATATATGTTTCGGACTTGGATGTCCACCTACTGGATCTAGGAATTGGATGAGATCCAATTGATCTTAGAGATCTGCCTAGTTAATTATCATACAATTTGTTGGCCAAAGTCAAGATTGTGTGTTATTTAACGGGATCCTAGCCCACTAGAAAACAAGGTTTCCCGAGTACTCCACAGAGGCTTAGAGGCTCGCCGAAAAATAGTGGAAAACGTGTATTAAATTTGCAATATTCGTTTAGTAACTTGTCATACGCGCTCATATCATTTTTCGTCGTTAAATTAATATATTAGTTGGAATAATATTTAATCGTTGTTTTAATTAAAACAGTTGGACTGTATTCAAACTAATTCAATTAATGGTTGATTTTATAATTGGATTATAGTAATCAATATAATTGAATTTAACTTATTAAATTATAGTTGATTATATAGTTGGACTATAGTAATCATTATAACAAATATTACCTAAAATCGTTGATTAAATAGTTGGACTATTATAATCAAGATAATTGAAAGATTAATGTTTAAAACATAATCCTGGGTGAAAAATATTTTAAACGACTTTAATTTTAAAATTGGGAATAAAATTTCAGGATGGTCTTGGAAACTAATAAGTTACTTTATTTGATAAAATAACATATTAGGCCTAAGTCCGGAGTTAAGCAGATAAGTAGAACATGATATTTGGAATATTCATGTGATGATAACTTTAGTGCTTAATCCGTTATGCTTGCCAAATAGACTCCTTAATTTCTTAATCAGAACTAAGGATTAGATCCTTAAAGTATGATAATGAAATTAAAGGATATTCATAGATCTATTTTTAGATATTTGAAGTACTAAATTGCAATAGTGAACTCTTGGAGAGTTAATGGCTATACTCAAGGAGTCAAAGCCAAAGTTTGCAATAAGGCAAGAAGCGCAAGGCGCGCATCTTATTTCGACATTCCGGAAGGCCAAGGCTTGGCCAAAGGCTTCTGGGTGTGTAAAAGAGGCAAAGGCAAAGTCATTATAATCTTCTGGGAAGACAAATGACATATCCTAAAATGTCTACCTAAATGTGGCAAACAGGGACACGGAAGCGTGACTGCCGTATGGACAAGGCAGACATGAAGGAATTGAAGACGGGCAAGGCTCTGACTTCAAATATGTTTGTCATAAACATGTTCACTGCTAGTATTAAAATTGGATTTTAAATACTAAGTGTGGTACATAAATATGTACTGGTGTGCAGAATCTGCTATGAGCAGGATACTGACTTCAGATGAGATTTATCTATGAATAGGAAACGGGACGAGAGTCGCTGTTTTAACCGTAGATACCTAAGTTTAGGAACTACCCTTCCGGTGTGTACTTAAATTAGGAAACTGTTACAATAAAACTAGTTTGACTAGATACATTATATCTATATCAGGGTTTAACCCGTTGCGGGTATACCTTTATATTCTAGAACACTAAAGTGTTTTATTATAAAAGGATGATATTCAGATAAACACATTAGATGTGATTAACAGTATTTATATTTTGAATATAAATAAATCTCAAACGTATGATATGACAAACAAATAGCTCGAACTGAATTAATCAGTTGAAACTTAATTGTGGCATTGTTGTCTGGGACACAATTAACAAGACTCGTATATCCACACTTTTGAAGAGTGGATACTAGGACGGATTTGATTCCATTCAAATAATGTCTACGAATCTAGTTTATTAGGCAAAATGCCTATAACACCTTTTACTTGGTAAAAGTCCAAGTGCCATCGATCTGTTAGCCCTAGTTCATAGTGACGTAGGTGGGCCCATATCTAGCTAGGCTAGATGTGGATATGAATATTTCGTGACCTTTACGGATGTGGCATCGCGTTATGGTTATATGTTTCCTTTGAAACACAAATCAGAAACTTTTAGAGTTTCGACACGAAATTGACAAACAGATCGGCTAAAGTATTAAACACCATGATTGGACCATGATGAAAATATTTAAGCAATAAGTTTCTCATATACTTGAAAGAGTATAGTATTCTTTCAAATGAGGACTCCTCCCGGAACACGTCAGTTTGACAGTGTGTCCAAACGGAGAGTCCGAATTTTGTTGGACATGATAAGGTTAATCATGAGTCGCTCTAAGCTACCATTTCCTTCAACGGATACGCATAAACAGTGCAAAACTTATTTTGAATAAAGTTCCATAAAATCTATTTGACAGACTTCATATTAGATATGAACAGGAAAGAAACTGGATTTTCTCATTCCTGAAGATTTGGGTATGCTAGGCATATGTTTGGATGATACCAAACTAGAACCCAAATCGGATAAGTGCCTAAAATTGTAGGTTATCCTAGGGATACCAAAGTATAGTACTTATACAACTCACAAGAGAACAATTTAATTGTTGCTTGCCATGCGGTTTTCCTAAGAGGAATACCTATATGCAGTGGTAAGTGGGAGGAAAGTAAAACTCGATGAAAATCAGAGTAATACTGTTCCTGGCACCTATTCCTTAATGGAACACAAATAGTTCATCAAGGATGAAACTAAACCAGTAATCTTCGAATACACAAGAACCACGTAAGTCGAAGAGAGTCAGAAAACAACCTGGGGTATGGGTTTCTGATCTCACCTCATAAAGATGTCAATCTTATTGAGGAATATGAACTGACTACGTATGAGGAAGTGATACAAGGTATCGACTCCCTATTATAGCAAAGTTCCATGAAGTCCGAAATAGATTCCATGTATACCAACCAAGTTTAAATACTGGTTGATGTACCGAAAGGCATTATGCCTATTGGTACTATATAAGTCTTCAAGGAAGACATACATGGATGGCAACATACCAACGTACTAAGCTAGGCTTGTAGCGAAAAAGGTATCGTTATCAACATTATGTCGATTACAATGAAACCTTTTACCCGTTGCCATTGTTAAATCCATTTGGATAATGCTTGCTAATGCTGCATGTTTCATTTATGAAATATGGCAGCTGAATGCTAAAACCGCTTTCTTTAACGGAAACCTTTTGGAGGATGTTTACAACATCCTGACGGTTTTGTCGTACCAAAACTAGCAAACAAGGTTTGCAGGTTATTCGATCCATGGATGGATTGAAACAAGCATAGCGTTCTTGGAATTATCGTTTTGATGTAATCATAATGGTGTATGATTTAATTCAAAACGAAAATGATTCTTGTGTATATAAGGAGGTTAATGGGAGCGCACTGACAGTAAATGTCCTGTGTAATGATGACATGTCATTTCTTGGAAATGATATTCCCATAAAACAATCGGCGAAAGCTTGGCTTTCGAGAAAATTCTCCGTAAAATTCTTGAGAGAAACAACCTTTATTCTAGGAATAAAGATCTACTGGGATAGATTTAAAGTTGTTGATACTCTCCGAGAACTCGTACATTGAAAAATGTACGCGACCTGGGTTCTCATATGCTTTGAGCATATGGAGTCACAATCGGGCAATCAAAGTAAGTGATAGTCATTGGATTGATGTTAAGAAATCCTTTAGTATCTTAGAGGAACTAAGGATGATGTCTTTATACTATGGAGATGGAGAACTTGAAGTGACTGGGTTCACTGCTGCAAGTTTCCTGACCGACATAAACGACTACAAGTCGTAATAACGGTATTATACAGTTTGAATAACGGAACAGTGAGCTGGAAATCTTCTAAGCAAGATAATGTTACCGAATAAACAACACAAGCGGGTTATTGCTGCAGTTGAGGCAGCAATAGAAGCCATTTGGGTCGATAATAAATCTAATTAGATTAGATATAGTTCTGTTAGCAGCTGAGCTAGGCTACATTGCAGGCTAAAGAATTAATGGTCTCATCAATGATCCATATATATACTTCGACTATTCATATGATTCGTTCAGATAATACATCGTGGCGATGTGATGATCGTATAAATCGCATCAGATGATAATCATGCAAATCCGCTGAAGAAAGTATTTTCTCAGTAATTTGAGCGAACCGTACATAGTTCGGGTGTAAGATACTCGAGTCACTGGCTATAGGCCAAGTGGGAGATTGTTGGGCAGTTATGACCCATAGCGTCACTATTTGTACAGATCATGGTGTTGTTGTACAAATTAACTATGTGACAAAGGAAATTGCTCTTTTATCATTTGTGATTAGATCACCAAGATGTATAAATGATGAAAGGTCCATATGAATAGTTCCTGGATTAAGATGATATGAGACAGTATCAATCCACGAAGGTTAATCATTAAATATCCCTAGTCAGTATTATCGAGATTGGACATCGATAATGCGAAAAAGACTAGTATTACACTTGTGCGCGTTTTGAGGGCATAACGACATAGTTCTCATATATTTGGGTATAGGATACTCATGCAAGTGTAGTAGGAGGTTTTGTTTTACCGATGGTACGGAAAACAGCTTCGCTCTAGATAGACCCATCGAAATTCCATTGTTAGTATGACTATGTGTCTATGGAAGTCCGAATCACGGTAGGTGTATTTGGTCTTAACTTGAGACTTGCACCGCTAATACTTGCGACAATCAATGTACTTTGGTTTTGGTCATTCAGGGCTTTAACAGGTTCTGTGTACGCCTCTTCTGGGTATATTGAGAATCGTAGTGTATTGGGTGTGATGTCGAGATGGAAATATCACTCCAGTCATAGTGGAGATGATGATCACGTAGGATACGAAATTTGTTCTCTTATATGTTGCAGCTATCGGGATATTATGACTAGGTCATGTTTATTCGATTATAGAGACTAGTTACCAGAGATCCGATATGTGCTTCGTACGGGGCATACACAATTCCAGCCCCAGGCCTAGCATGTGACATCCGATGCTGGATCGAAATACGCAATACTACGTATACTACGCCTGATATAGATCACTTATTCCTGTAAGGATATTTCTGGAGAATTGGGTAGGCATGGCGCTTTGCTAGAAGCCAACCTTGTCTTGTAAATCGGTACAAACGTAGTACTAGGTACTTATGTGTTCGGATTGTCCGACGACCGGATTTACTGCCAACATATCCGGGGATCTCATGGGTCACTTCCCGAAGATTCACTGATGACGTATGACTCACACTTTATTAATATGGGATTAATTAATGAGAGGAAAATAATCTGGGAATAATTGGATTAATTACGGAGATATTTTATCTGGGATAGAATATTAATAAAAGAGAGAAAACGATTAATTTGGAATTAATCGATAAAATAATATATTCGATATATTATACGAAATTGGATTTCGATGCGGAATTGAAATTAGATTTTAATTCGGGCGAACGAGTTAATTTAGAATTAATTCGTTAGTGACGTGAATAGTGATTTTGCTAGGCATAATTATTTAATTACGTCGAAACGGAAAATTCGTTAATTTGGAATTAGCGAACCCGAGCCCGAGAGTGTTTGCGGGCGCACTCGCATTTCGAATTCAAGTGCGGCCCATAAGTCACATCAAGCGTCAAATCATTAGTCACTTTGAGTGATGTGACAACTAGTCATTTTTGATTTGAGTGATTGATGTGAGTAGTTGGTTGGAATTAAAAGCCATTTACCTTTATTTAATTTATTGGTATTTGACTTTTGAATTAGTGTATTAGATACACTTATCTCCAACCACCAAACACAACACATTTCTCTTATTTTCTTCTCCTCTCTCTCGGCCTCAAGGCTAAATTCTTCTTCTTCTTTTCTGGTTTTTATCGTGACTTGAAGAAGAGCAAAGGAAATTTTGCGGCAAAATTTCCAGAGTGCTAGCACGCTTTTGGAGTCTTGCGAAGGTGATAAGGAACCGCACCCGTGAGCATGGAATCACATCACAAAGCTTGGAGCTTGATGGATCATCCATGGCCGAATTTGGAGGACACAAAAACTGCCCACTACCGTGAGCCACCTTGGAGGGAGAAAAGAATTTTTGTGTTCATCACATCGCTCAACCGATCAATGTAAGTATTCTGCAACTTCTTTGTTGTATTCACATGTTGTTTCATTGCTTAAAACGATCCCGGTTAGACCGTAGAAACCCAACACCAAAGTCATGGATTTACACTACTGGCTCCAGTTAGGCGTATGGGGGGCCGGTGATACGTAACGCCCTCAAACGTCAGGTTTTTCAGTTACAGATCAGTTTTCAGATATAAAAACCAGTTCTTCAGAGAAATTTTTTCCGAAATAGAAACCAATTTTCCCGAGACAGTTTTCAGAAATCATGTATATTGAAAATTTTTCAGAATAGTTTTATGAGAGGACTTAGAAAAGATTAGTTTTCTTAAAAGAAGCCCAGAGATTTCAGATAGAGGAAAGTTTTGATATAAAGATTTTTTTGAGTTTTTGGATTTGGATCCAAATGTTATTTTTTTCAACAGTATTTTAGTTTTTCGTCCACTCATTTAGATCGTACAACGATCTAACTCCCACTCCTATTTTTTTGTGGATGCAGGTACCATCGGAGGATGAACTCGGGAGGATGGATACTGTTGTAGTCACTAGGGTTTGGAGTCCACCCGTCCAAGTCATAAAGTAAGAGTTCAGTTGGAGTCAGTCATAATCAAATAAAAATCCTGTATTAGTAATTGAGATATGTGTAGTTATTGTAGAAACATGTGTCTGTATGTAACAATATTGGAGTAGAGTTTGTGTATCGAGTTGTTAAGTTTGGCCTACGGTCCCACACGATTGATATACATATAATTTGAGAAACGAGTATTAATATTTGAGTAGCAGTTGGCAGAGTCAGATGCTTATGGGGTTAGTATGGTCTATCCTCTGCCGGTAACATCTCCCGGATCAGGGATGTTACAAAGATGGTATCAGAGTATGGTCTAAGGAGTCAAAGACTGTAGTGGGCAGAGTGTTGGGGTTTTGTATACGTAGTATGTCAGGGATGCTCGTATACAAGACACTTCCTCTCAAGTATTCGATCCTCGAGTACGTCCTCAAAGTTCTATAGATAGGTTAGTAAGCCTTCCCAAACTAATTGAATAGTATTCTCTACGAGAACAACAACACTCTAGATCCAAGTTAAGAACTCTCATATAGTTATCCTGGCCTATTACCAGAAGTTCAAAGCGTGTTATGAAATTAAACAGAAAGGATTTAAGAAAAGTTACCCAAGGATTTGGGATAGAGAAGCTATAAGAAAGTAAGAAAGGATAGAAGTGTAAGCAACTAGAAATAAAGAAAAGTAAAGAGACATAATAAGATAGTGAAAGTATAAGGATATCCAACTAGGATAATAGAGAAAGAATAGAAAAAGCTCTAGCAAGTAATAGAGTGCCTAGAAGATGTTAGATTTTTTCCCTCCTCAGAAAATTTCCTTTAAGACGATCTAACAGCCTTCAGGTATTTCGTATAGATAGTAAGTTCCCCAAGTAACGGGGTATAGATAGAAACATAAAAGAAGCGAGAGATCAAGGCTAGTCTAGGAAGTTCCCACAGGCAAGAGATGCCAAAAAGGATCTAGAGAACCCTAGATCCCCAAATCCAGACCCAGGCCCATAAACATGCAAATAAAAGTCATAAACAGAAACAAATAGTTACCTTATCCCAAGTAAATCTGATGAAGACCAGATCTTGAACTATCTAGTCTACCACCGCTTAGTAATACCAATTAAGAAAAATGTTCTGATGGAATCTAGCTCATACCTACCTTACATGAGAAATATACTCCACCAGGACATAGAATATCAGAATGAGAAGATTGAAACTCATCGAGATATACTATGTTTGTCCTAGTCTCTACCAACATAGATATAGATGACCGTAAAGAGCCGATGAGAGTTCATCTTAAAAAATGTAAAGACCTCGAAAGGCGGGTTACTTAGAAAAAAAAGGAAGTCTTCGAGGAAATAAAGAAGCGAACCCAGTAAGGTCAAAGATTAAGGCAAATGAGAGAGAGGTTTGCAAGATTAGTAAGAGTCCATTGATAGACCAAATATAGTAGAACCTATATAATAGCCTAAGTTAGAAGGAATCCGTGAAGGTATATAAGGATAAATTCGAGAGGTTGGAGACATTTGGGAGTGGTAAGAGTATCAATATGGACAGTAGAACAGAGTGTCATGGTTATGATGTATAGCAAGAGCGGAGAGCAGAAAGGTAGAGAGTGGTCAGAAGAATGAACTACCGCTAACCTCAGTACTAAGCTGTAGAGCAAAGAAATAAGATATGCAAATGGTAAGAGGAACACGAGAAGTAATATGGAAATTCAGTGCATTCGGGCATAAAAATAACATATGAGAATATAGTAGTGTAGAAAATTGATGGTAGTTGTGGGACCCCGAGACATGGAGTAGTCGACCAACTTCCTACAGAATAAATAAAGACCAGTAAGAAAGAACAATTAAGAGATTAAATGAATTGCGAGATGATTATACAGCTAAATCGGTGAGTTCAATGAATCATAGATAAGAAGTATGAGATGGAATAGTTTGAAGTTATAGTAAGTTGAACTAAAATAAAAAGCCATCATTGAATTAAGGAATCTATAAAGAAATAAGAACTTAGAAGTACAAAGAGAGCAGAGAGAACAATTTATAGGAGTATAGTAAATAAGTTCTAAAGAATCTCATGGTAGTGAGAAGAAGAGACTAGGTAAATAGTAGTACCTGAATTAAAGATTCTGTAAAAGATGTACTGAGTAATTGAAGTTAATAGAGTTTTCAGAAAAGAAAGGATATAATGAGTTTAAAGACTAAGATGAGAAAAAAATCTAAGTAGCCGAGTAGACTTCATAAGGAAAAATAACATATAGAGTATAACTGGATTTTGAGAAAGAATAATGACTTAAGAGGGACAAGCAACAGAAACTAGAAGAAAGGGGTACAAAAGCAAATGATGAAGTGATTACAGAACATGATTATACAAAAAACTTATGATAAGGGGTAGTATAACCGATAGTCGGGTAGCGAATCAATAGTGAAGTTAAAAAAGGAGACCATTCAGATTGTACCTAGTGGGAGTACCTTAATGTGGGGACGAGAACTAGCAACATGGGAGTCTCAGACTAATTGATGAACAAGACACGCAAACATAACATAGGCAATATATGAGATTACCACCACCAGGAAAGCGTCAAAACCGAACCCCACCCTCCCAAACTTTACTAGATCGTGACAATAGAGGTTAAATATCAAGGAGTGCAGAGGCTGCACAAGGAAGTTTTTAAAGAACATGACTCCAGAGAAGTTTTGTAGAAGGGGTAGTGTGTTGAATATGACCAGAGAGTTTTTAGTAGTAGTGCCATAGTACATGAATATACATCAGATATATACATACACGAGAGCCCTAGGCTTATAAGACAAACAATATATGCAACTAGATTCCCATAATCAGAAAGGTTTCAGGATAGATTCCCACCTTCCCAACCCTTGTTGGACAACAATCGCAGATACGGACCTTTAGGGTTGCTTCAAGATATTCCCAGGAGTAAGTGAGAGTATAATGAAGGGAGACCATAATATAAGACCTTTAGATGTAGTTTAAGGATGGAATAAAAGTGAGTGACAATCCTGAGTAAAAGAATCAGAAAAGAAGTTGTTCAGATGGAGCAGTACAAAAATAAAGTAGTAATCAAGTAATGACCGAAACTCCAAGGAGCCAATGTAAAGAAGGAATATATTCCCCAGGTAAGAAGACAGAGACATAGATCAAGAAAGTTCTTAGTAGATAGTAGAACAAACCAGAGGATGAAAAGAGTACTAAGAAAAATTTAGGAAATGAAGCTATTAAGGTGCAACGGCGGTATGAGAGAATACGTAATAAATAAAACAAAAGTAAGTATCAACAAGGTAATTTTGGGTCAGGTAATCACATAAGTACCCAGCCGTAGTCTAAGTTGACCAAACCACTATGGGTTTGGGACGGTTTTAGCCACGAGTATGGGTGGTTTGGTAGGTTCGTATTAAGGTACAGAGTCGAAAATATAAACTAATATATATTGTAATTAGCGTAGCAAGTGAATTCTCAAGGTACGAGATATTAGTATGTATTTGAGTAATAACCTTTGAAAACAAAGTACAAAAGAGTGTGAGCTTTAGCCAGGACCAAATCACCAGGGTCGATATTAATAGTAGGGATTGCAGTCTAGGCACCAAAGTGCATGTAGTTAAGCCTGAATCTGTAGCCAATTGAGGAGGACCATTAGATAACATCATAAGTAATAGAAGTTTAACAAGGAGAATACATAAAATTAAGTAGCTAAGTGATGAGAAGAATATTAAAATCAATTTGGTTAAGTGAAGAAAAAGGAGTATTGAGTACAAGTATGGAGATACCAGTACTTTTAGTGAGGGCCAAAAGTGCCAGCCAATAAAAACCCGATCTAGTCGAATAATTAATAGGTATAACTAAAGATTTAAAGGAAGAGAGTTCCTTGGAGATAAAGAATGATGAGTAAAAAAATAGAGGTTCAGAAAAAAAAAAAAGTAGTCAAGGATACTCAGCAAAGGTCTTAGGGAACGAGAACAAGGTAACACCTCTCAGTGAAGAATTCAAGGAATAATTGCTGAAGTCACGAACTTTGAAGCAGTTTACCCAAGTATGACTAAAGGTTCGAGGCATAAATTAGATATTAAGAATAACAAAGAACCTCATATGTTTATTAGTCAAGTAAGAGTGATTAGCCAGACAAAGACATTCATTGTTAAATCAAAAGAAGTCCCGTTAATATTGAATAGTTACAGCAAAGTAAGAAGTTCACACAAACAAGTGGGTGTACAACTTTAATTATAACTCCCAAGTCATGACATCCTAGGTTCAACTTGATAGCACACGGAAAATCGTTGGGAAATGGTATAATACAGTGGATGAAAAAGAAATGGGTAATAGTCAGTTAAAACTGGTAATGTGTAAGGAATCCATAAACCCTGTGATTTATTATAAGATCCAAAGTTTAAGAGGATTCGAGGAAGAATCTTATTTAATGGGGGGGGGGGGAATTTGTAACCACCAGTAATGCTACTACTGTTACATTATAGTACCATGGTATAGCGAGATGAAGGTATCACAACATAAATTACGTTGGGACACAGATATACTTATGGAACGACTTTGGGGATAATCGATAAATTCTTCGGAAGTCCGATACGAGATTCTAAGATATTCCATTCCGAACAGCCTACGGTAATTGGGCCATAACATTTTCATACGAACTCCGATTTTTATGAATTTTATATCGTCAGAAATCTGAGATTGAGATCTATAACTATATCGTTGAACGTTTTTCCAAATTCAAACCTAAAATGGGCTAAATATGGAGATCAAAATTCTGATTGAATAGTACCCGGGGCATTCTAGTAAATTCTACCAACTTCTTCAAATTTCTACACTCTTCTTAATTTCTTTTAAGGCAAACTATAAAAGGGAGTTACTATTCACTAATACAGAAATTTGAGAACAAAAAAAGAAGAGAAGAAAGACGTAGGAAAGAAGAAGAGAAGGAGAGGAAGAAGTAAAGAGAAAGAAGAGAAGAAGAAAGAAAGAAGAAGATGAATCAAAAGAAAGGGTTCATCCATGAAGCTTAAAGGATGAGGAAAACTAAGCATGAAGAAGGTAAGGGAAATCTAACCCAAGTTTTGGATAATTGATGTTTTGATGATTGTTTGATTGATGATAAATAAGTAGTTAATAATTATGAAATAGATGGTGATTGAGTTAGAATCAAATTGGGGTATTGAGTTAATTTGGGGTTTTAAGATTTAAGGAATTCAAAGATTGTGTTAATAATGTATACGATTGTTTGGATATGTTTTAACATTGGGGATAATATTAATTTATTTTGAAGAATGGTTGAAGTTAATTTCTTGTGTGAATCATGAGGTTTAAGTGTTGAGAAGATGGAATGGAAAGCATCATGTTAAGACCAAAAATTGGTCTTGCGTCGCGACATAGGCCTCTCTGCGTTGCGACGCTATCTGGGAAATTACCCATAAACATTTCTAGTGTAAGTCACGTCGCGATGCGAAGGTTCCGCGCATCGTGACGCGCTAGATAAAAACTTAGGCACCTATCTGGATGAGTCGCATCGCAACACGCACCACCTTACGTCGTGACGCGCAGCCAATAAATGGCCCAAATCAATTTTAAGCCAACCTAGCTTTACACGATCACGTTAGAAGCTACCCTAAGAGCCCCATATTAACTCGTATGCACTTATTATGTCACAATATGTATACGAAACCCATAGGTTGATAATTCTTACTTGAATATGTTGGATAATATGACCCATAGCGTCACTATTTGTACAGATCACGGTGTTGCTGTACAAATTAACTATGTGACAAGGAAATTGCACTCTCATCATTTGTGATTAGATCACCATAGATGTATAAATGAAGAGAGGTCCATATGATTAGTTCCTGGATTGAGATGATATGAGACAGTATCAATCCCCGAAGGATTAATCATTAAATATCCCTAGCCGAAGTATTATCGAGACTGGACATCGATAATGCGGAATAGGCTAGTATTGCACTTGTGCGCGTTGTGAGGGCACAACGGCATAGTTCTCATATATATAAGTATTGGATACTTATGCAAGTGCAATAGGAGGTCGTGTTTCACCGATGGTACGGGAAACAGCTTCGCTCTGGATAGACCCTCGGAATCCCATTGGTATTATGACTATGTGTCTATGGGAGGCCGAATCGAGGTAGGTGTGTATAGTCTTAACCTGAGACTTGCATCGCTAATACTTGCGATAATCGGTAAACTCTGGTCTTGGTGGTACAGGGCTTTAACCGGTTCTGGGTACACCGCTTCTGGGTTTATCAGGGAGTCGTAGTGTATTGGGTGTGATGTCGAGACGGAAGTGTCACTTCAGTCATATTGGAGTAGATGTCACGCAGGATATGGTACTAGTGCTCTTGAGTGTTGCGCAACCAATCGGGATATTGTGACCAGGTCATGTATATCCGATTATAGAGACTATGTTACCAAACATCCGACATGTGTTTCGGACGGGGCAGACACTTATCCAGCCCCAGCCCTAGCACGTGATTATCCGATACTGGGCCGATATACACAATACTACGGTATTCTACGCTTGATACAGATCTATATATTCCTGTAAGAATATTTCTGGAGAATTGGGTAGGCATGGCGCTTTGCTAGAAGCCAACCTTGTCTTGTAAATCGATATAAACGTAGTACGAGGTACTTACGTGTTCGGACAGTCCGACGATCGTATTACTACTGCCAACATATCCGGAGATCTCATGGGTCGCTTCCTAAAGATTCACCGATGACGTATTACTCGCACTTTGATTAATCTGGGATTAATTAGAAGAGAGAGATAGAATTAATCTGGGATTAATTCGATGAGAGAGAAAATTAATCTGGGATTAATAGCGGAGATATTTTATCTGGGATAAAATATTAATTAAAGAGAGAGAACGATTAATTTGGAATTAATCGATAAAATTAATATATTCGATATATAATCGAAATTGGATTTCGACGCGGAATTAAAATTAGATTTTAATTCGGGCGAACGAATTAATTTAGAATTAATTCGTTAGCGACGTGAATAGTGAATTCGCTAGGCGTAATCACTTAATTACGACGCGACGGAAAATCGTTAATTTGGAATTAGCGAACCCGAGCCCGAGAGATTGCGAGCGCATTCGCATTTCGAATTCGAGCGCGGCACGCGAGTCACATCAAGCGTCAAATCGATAGTCGCGTCAATCGTCAAATTAATTGTCACTTTGAGTGATGTGACTTGACAATATGTCACTTTATTAAAGTGAATAGATGTGATGTGACTTAAAGTTAAAAGTTGAAATGATGGAAAAGCTTTATTGTTTTAACTTTTGACTTTTGAATTAAAAAGATAAGATATATATATTTTATTTATTTTACTTGGTAAATGAAATAAAAATTATATATATTAAAAATCTTTTTTCTCTCTCTCACATGCAAGACTCACGGTCTTCTTCTCCCTCTCTTTTCCCTCTTCTTTTTCCTTCTTCTCTCTCGGCTTCACTGCCGTTTTTGCTTGGAAAATTTCTGGTTCCACCGAATTTTTGAGAACAAATTGAAGAAGACTTAGTGCTAGCACACTCTAGGAGTGATACAAAGGTGATAGGGAACGAATTTGTGAGCATGGAATCTCAAAGCTTGGAGCTTTAATGGAGTTCATGCATGGCCGATTCTTGGAGGTTCAAGGAGGAGCAAAATCGCACAGCCCATTGCAAGAAGAAGCCATTGCCGAGCTTGGAGGGAGCTTAAAAACGCATCTTGTTCTTCATCCATCAAAACCGAATTCAATGTGAGTTGATTCCGCCACCTCCTTTGATGTGTTCATATGAATTGTTTTTATGCATGTTTGTGATCTTGTGGACTTGATTAAACTCCAACATTGGTATCTAGAGCCATTGATGCATGAAAACCGAAATTAGGGTTCTTGGCAAATTTGGGGCTTTTTGATTTTGGCTTGATTCTGACAAATTGATTGTGTAAGAATGCTTATATATGATCTAATTTGAGATATATGTAATCAATTTGACAAAAAATCATTGGATTGATTTTCTCCAATTTGCAAAATTTGGTCAAAACTTTAATTTTGGTAAACTCGATTTAGGCATGATTTGGTTGAATTGTTTGATGCATTATGCTTGAATGAGGTTGAATTGAAGTTGTGCATGATCAATTTCAAGAAAATTGGATTAGATCAATTTTCCCCAATTCTTAGGTTGAATTTGAAACTTGAAATTGGGCAAAATGTGTTTAAGCATGTTTTAATTGATTGGATGTTTAAGTATGCTTAGAACATGTTTAATTGAGATTGTGTGTGATCAATTTCATGAAATTGGATTGGATTCAATTTTCCCCAAATTGGAAGCTTGGCCGAAAATTGGAAGAACCTAATGTCTTGGTAATTTTGTTTTGTTGGATCATTGGATGACTTAAAACAATTGGTTAATGTTGTTTTGAAGTTCAATTGGATTGAATTTTGATTTGGAACATTTTTCCCTTTTAAAGTGGCTTGGCCGATTTAAAGAACATGAAATTCTTTGTGATTTTGTTGTTTTAATTCATTGGATGAATTATATTGATTTGGGAAATTATGATTGTGGACTCAATTGGATTGAAACCGAATCGAATTGAAAAACCCCTAATTGCCGAGACTTGAAAGCATGTTAATTTGGTTTGATTTTGATTGAATTGTGTTGGACACTATTTGGTTGTTAAAGTGCATGATTAATTAGGCTAATTGATATTTTAGAGATGTTAATTGGGTAATTGATTGTGTATTACACTTAGGTTAATTAATTGTGAAATTTGGAATTTTATAAGTTAATTAATTTGGGCTTGATTTTGGAAATTGGGCTTGTTAGGTTGTAATTGGGCTTTTGGGCTTTGTTGTAACAAAGTTGGGTTTAGGCAAAATTGGTTGGATCCATTAATGGCCCAAAACCGAATCCAAAAGGTCCAATTATGACTTAATGAACCTTAATTATTTAATTGGGCCTAATGGGCCAAAATTAATTTAAAGGCTTATGGGGTAACTCCCGGATTGGATTTTGGTTGTTCGGTTTGACCCGAGTTGACCAAAAGTCCACGCCTATAGAATTAATTAAAAGCCCATTGGACTTTAATTAAATAAAACATTAGATGTTAATCGGGCTTTGAGACCCGTTGCGATTAAATTTGGAATTTAAGTCGTAAAGGTTCGTTAATAAAAGTGTAATATTTAATTTAGAATTAAATAATGAATTAGAATTAAATACGTATTAAATTGGATTTAATTATGTTATTTAATTTAATTCGTAGAAATTGTACTTTGAGTACGTGTTTGCAAAACGAGTTTGACTCGAACAAAAATCAAATCTTTGTTTGAACATTGGATGATCACTAATATTCAAGATTAATTAATTTGATTGATGATTGATAACATGCTTGTATGAACACATGGTTGTGATGTTTGAATAATGTATATCGGATGGATATTAGTCGGGTTGGGCAATTTTGGAAATTGTAATAAATTTGATTTATTAAATTGGACCTGCGTGTCCAGCCTTATCTCATATTTCTTTGTATTCTCTTCTCACCTATTCCCCTCCATGTAAAAGAGGTTTCTTTAGAAGTGTAGTGTAACGGGTAGAAGTAATACAAGTGCTAGCGGGAGAGAGAAAGTGAGAGATTTGATCTAGGATCAATGTAAAATATCCATCCGCATATCATTATTATTTTATTTCATACTCGCTTTATTATGTGTTTAGAATGCATGCTTAAGGGTGTATGAAGATGAGACCTTAACAAAGATAATTAAATTGGTAGCCAATTTGCACGCGAAAAACCCTCGTTAAATATCATGCGTTTTTCCTTCCATTGAGTGATTCTTACTCAAGATCCGAGATTGGCAGGGGTTGTTGGCCAAAGTCAAGCCCTTGTCCATCAAAGATGTGTTTTAATCACGAGGCTTTGTTCCATATCGGTGTCGTGTCCAAGTTGTGGTTTGTTGGCCAAAGTCAAGACCACTTCTTGTCCATTGACATTGATTACGAAGCTTCCATGTCAATGGGTCCGCGCTTGACTGGAATCATTAGGTTTGTTGTGCCAAAGCCAAGGCCTAGTTGATTCAGAGGAAATAGGTTAGGGTATACATTCGATGTATAGGCATATATAAGATATATGTTTGGGACTTGGATGTCCACCTACTGGATCTAGGAGTTGGATGAGATCCAATTGATCTTCGAGATCTACCTAGTTAATTATCATACAATTTGTTGGCCAAAGTCAAGATTGTGTGATATTTAACGGGATCCTAGCCCACTAGGAAACACGGTTTCCCGAGTACTCGACAGAGGGTTAGAGGCTCGACGAAAAATAGTGGGAGGCAAGAATTGAATTTGCAATACTCGTTCAATTACTCGCCATATGCGCTCATTTAAATTATTTCGTCATTAGATTAAATGTTAGTTAGACTAATATTTAAATTGTTGTTTTGATTAAACAGTTGGACTGTATTATATTGATTATATATAATTGGATTATATAATCAATATATTTGAATTAATTAATTTCAGTTTACAGTTGATTTTATAATTGGATTATAGTAATCAATGTAATTGAGGTTAATTAATTTGGATTATATTTGATTATATAGTTGGACTATTATAATCATTATAATATATAAAGTACCACTAATCGTTAATTAAATAGTTGGACTATTGTAATCAAGATAAAATTGAAAAGTTGGATATTTAAAATATAATCTAGGATTAAAATATTTTAAATAATTTAACTTTCAAATTGGGAATAAATAATAAGTTACTTTATTTGATAAAATAACTCATTATACCTTTAGCCCAAAATTAAGCAAGATAAGTAGAGCATAAAATCTTTGGAAGATTTTTGTGATGATGACTTTAATGCTTAATTTAATATACTTATAATAAATCTATCTTTAGATTTAAAAGTATTAAAATTGCAATTAATAATTCTTGGAGAATTAATTGACTATTCTAGTGGAGAAAAGTCAAAGTTTACAATTGGGCATGTAGCACAAGGTGCACATCGTTTCGATATTCCGAAACCCAAGGCTTGGCCAAAGGTTTGTGAAATATTGAAAAAGGATAATTGACATATCCCAAAGTGACTACCATTTGGATATGGAAAACACGAAGGAATTAAAGAAAGGGCGAGGCTCTAACTTTAAAAATGTTTGTCTAAGTTATGTTCACAGCTAGTATTGAAATTAGATTTTAAATACTTAGTGTGGTACATAAAATATATGTATTCAGAATCTGCTTTGAGCAGGATACTGACTTCAAGCTGAGATTGCTCTGCGAATCGGAAACGGGACGAAAGTCGCTGTTTCGACCGTAGATACCTAAGTTTAGGAACTACCCTTCGGGTATGTACTTGAATTAGGAACTGTTATAATGTAACTAGTTTGACTAGAGACATTATCTCTTTATCAGTGTTTAATCTGTTGCGGATAAAACCTTTATATTATAGAACACTGAGTGTTTTATTATATAAAGATGATACTGAGATAAATATATTAGATATAAATAACAGAATTTATATTTTGAATATAAATAAAAATCTCAAACATATAAATTGACAAATAAATAGCTTAAATTGATTTGATCAATATAGACTTATTCGTGGCATTGTTGTCTCGGACACAATTTAACGAGACTCGTATATCCACACTTTTGAAGAGTGGATACTAGGACTGATTTGACTATTCAAATAAGGTCTGCGAATCTATATTATTAGGTAAAGTACCTAAAATACTATTTGCTTGGTAATAGTGTTAGTGCCACCGATCTGTTAGCCCTATTCATGGTGAAGTAAGTGGGCCCATATCTAGCTAGGCTAGATGTGAACATGAATATTTCGTGACCTTAACGGATGTGGCATCACGTTATGGTTATGTGTTTCTTTTGAAGAACACAAATCAGAAACTTTAAAGTTTCGACACGAAATACATAAACAGATCGGCTATAGTATTATTCCGCCACGGTAAGACCGTAATGGAAAATACTTAAGCAGTAAGTTTCGAACATACATGAAAGAGTACGGTATTCTTTCATATGAGGACTCCTCCCGAGACACGTCAGTTAGACGATGTGTCCGAACAGGATTAACCGAATTTTGTTAGACATAATAAGATTAATCACGAGTCGCTTTGAGCTACCATTTCCTTCCATAAGATATGTACTAACAGTGCAAAACTTATTTAGAATAAGGTTCCATATAAATCTGTTTGACAGATATCGTATAGGATATGAACAGGAAAGAAACGAGGTTTCTCATTCCTGACAATTTGGGTATGCTAGGCATAACGTTTGGATGATACCAAACTAAGGACCCAAATTGGATAAGTGCCGATATAGGTTATCCTATGGGAAACCATAAGTATAGTACTTATACATCTCACTAGAGAACAATTAGATTGTTGCTCTCCATGCGGTTTTCCTAAGAGGAATACCGATATGCAGTGGTAAGTGGGAGGATAGTATAACTCGATGAAAATCGGAGTAATACTATTCTAGGCACTGAATCTTAATGGAACATATATAGTTAATCAAGGATGAAACTATACCATTAATCTTCGAATACACAAGAACAAAGGAAGTGATACGAGGTATCGACTCCCTATTATGACAAAGTGTCATGAGTCCGAACTGGACTCCATGTATATCAATATGTTTGGATAGAAGCAAGCATAAGGTTCTTGGAACTGACGTTTTGACTCAAAACGAAATAATTCTTGTGTATATAAGGAGGTTAGTGGGAGAGGGCACTGACAATGAAATTCCCATAAAACACTCGGTGAAAGCTTGGCTTTCATAAGAAATTCTCCGTAAAATTCTGGGAGTAACAACCTTTATTCAAGGAATAAAGATCTACTGGACTAGATTTGGAGTTGGTAACACTCTCTGAGAAATTGTACATTTAAAATGTACTTGTATTGGTGTCTCATACGCTTTGAGCATATGGAGTCACAATCGGGTCAATCCAAGTGATAGTCACTGGATTGAAGATTAAGAACATCTGTTAGTATCTTAGAGAACTAAAGATGTTGTCTTAAACTATGGAGATGGAGAACTTGAAGTGACTGGGATCACTGTTGCAAGTTTCCAAACCGGTAAATACTACGGTACTATAAAGTTTGAACACTGGGACAGTGAGCTGGAAATCTTCCGAGCAAGATAACCGTTGCCGAATTAACAACAAATACGGATTATTGCTGCAGCTGAGGCAGCAATAGAAGCCATTTGGATCAATAATAAATCTAATTAGATTAGATATAGTTCTGTTAGCAGCTGAGCTAGGCGTCAGCACAGGCTAAAGAATTAAAGGTCTCATCGACGATCCAGATATATACTTCTATATCATCTGATACGTTCGGATCATACATCGTGGCGATGTGATGATCGTGTAAATCGCGTCAGACGATAATTAAGCAAATCCGCTGACGAAAACCTTTCCTCAGCAATTTGAGCGAATTGTACATAGTTCGAGTGTTAGACACTCGAGTGACTGGCTATGTGCCAAGTGGGAGATTGTTGGATAATATGACCCATAGCGTCACTATTTGTACAGATCACGGTGTTGCTGTACAAATTAACTATGTGACAAGGAAATTGCACTCTCATCATTTGTGATTAGATCACCATAGATGTATAAATGAAGAGAGGTCCATATGATTAGTTCCTGGATTGAGATGATATGAGACAGTATCAATCCCCGAAGGATTAATCATTAAATATCCCTAGCCGAAGTATTATCGAGACTGGACATCGATAATGCGGAATAGGCTAGTATTGCACTTGTGCGCGTTGTGAGGGCACAACGGCATAGTTCTCATATATATAAGTATTGGATACTTATGCAAGTGCAATAGGAGGTCGTGTTTCACCGATGGTACGGGAAACAGCTTCGCTCTGGATAGACCCCTCGGAATCCCATTGGTATTATGACTATGTGTCTATGGGAGGCCGAATCGAGGTAGGTGTGTATAGTCTTAACCTGAGACTTGCATCGCTAATACTTGCGATAATCGGTAAACTCTGGTCTTGGTGGTACAGGGCTTTAACCGGTTCTGGGTACACCGCTTCTGGGTTTATCAGGGAGTCGTAGTGTATTGGGTGTGATGTCGAGACGGAAGTGTCACTTCAGTCATATTGGAGTAGATGTCACGCAGGATATGGTACTAGTGCTCTTGAGTGTTGCGCAACCAATCGGGATATTGTGACCAGGTCATGTATATCCGATTATAGAGACTATGTTACCAAACATCCGACATGTGTTTCGGACGGGGCAGACACTTATCCAGCCCCAGCCCTAGCACGTGATTATCCGATACTGGGCCGATATACACAATACTACGGTATTCTACGCTTGATACAGATCTATATATTCCTGTAAGAATATTTCTGGAGAATTGGGTAGGCATGGCGCTTTGCTAGAAGCCAACCTTGTCTTGTAAATCGATATAAACGTAGTACGAGGTACTTACGTGTTCGGACAGTCCGACGATCGTATTTACTGCCAACATATCCGGAGATCTCATGGGTCGCTTCCTAAAGATTCACCGATGACGTATTACTCGCACTTTGATTAATCTGGGATTAATTAGAAGAGAGAGATAGAATTAATCTGGGATTAATTCGATGAGAGAGAAAATTAATCTGGGATTAATAGCGGAGATATTTTATCTGGGATAAAATATTAATTAAAGAGAGAGAACGATTAATTTGGAATTAATCGATAAAATTAATATATTCGATATATTAATCGAAATTGGATTTCGACGCGGAATTAAAATTAGATTTTAATTCGGGCGAACGAATTAATTTAGAATTAATTCGTTAGCGACGTGAATAGTGAATTCGCTAGGCGTAATCACTTAATTACGACGCGACGGAAAATTCGTTAATTTGGAATTAGCGAACCCGAGCCCGAGAGTGATTGCGAGCGCATTCGCATTTCGAATTCGAGCGCGGCACGCGAGTCACATCAAGCGTCAAATCGATAGTCGCGTCAATCGTCAAATTAATTGTCACTTTGAGTGATGTGACTTGACAATATGTCACTTTATTAAAGTGAATAGATGTGATGTGACTTAAAGTTAAAAGTTGAAATGATGGAAAAGCTTTATTGTTTTAACTTTTGACTTTTGAATTAAAAAGATAAGATATATATATATTTTATTTATTTTACTTGGTAAATGAAATAAAAATTATATATATTAAAAATCTTTTTTCTCTCTCTCACATGCAAGACTCACGGTCTTCTTCTCCCTCTCTTTTCCCTCTTCTTTTTCCCTTCTTCTCTCTCGGCTTCACTGCCGTTTTTGCTTGGAAAATTTCTGGTTCCCCCGAATTTTTGAGAAGCAAATTGAAGAAGACTTAGTGCTAGCACACTCTAGGAGTGATACAAAGGTGATAGGGAAACGAATTTGTGAGCATGGAATCTCAAAGCTTGGAGCTTTAATGGAGTTCATGCATGGCCGATTCTTGGAGGTTCAAGGAGGAGCAAAATCGCACAGCCCATTGCAAGAAGAAGCCATTGCCGAGCTTGGAGGGAGCTTAAAAACGCATCTTGTTCTTCATCCATCAAAACCGAATTCAATGTGAGTTGATTCCGCCACCTCCTTTGATGTGTTCATATGAATTGTTTTTATGCATGTTTGTGATCTTGTGGACTTGATTAAACTCCAACAGAATAAGCAACCTTAGCCCAATTCCAAGTGCATTTCTTAGTTCAATTCTAATTTAAATTATTCAATGTAGATCATCGCGGGAACCAGAGTTTTCTCAGCAAGCGAGTAATGCAGCCAAATTCCAACAAGTGAGTGGACACTTCTCATTTCGAGTTGATTTTCTTATATATTTATTATTTATGAAACAAGATTTTTTTTCAGCACTTAGGGCGTTAGCCATACTTGTTTTCAGTTTTATGACTAAATGAAATGTTTTATACAGCTTTGAGATTTAAAACATAAGTTTTATGTTTTTCGGGACATGGAGGAAAAACTCACCCCAGTATTCAACTTAATACGGTTTGGAATTGACAGACAGAGAACATGTGCACACGTAGAGGACTGGGGGGACGGCGATACGTAATGCCCCCAGATCCTAATTTAGGGCTATGGGGACGGCGATACGTAACGCCCATAGACCATAGTTTCAGAGCTTGGTGGGTAGCAGAGATCCGCACCCATAGTTCTAGTTTGTGGCTTGGGGGATGGCGATACGTAACCCCCAAGACCACCAGTTTTAGGGATATTAGTGGCATGCTTTGGGGGACAGCGATACGTAACGCCCCAAAGTCATGGATTTGCACTGCTGGCTCCAGTTAGGCGTATGGGGGGACAACGATACGTAACGCTCTCAAACGTCAGGTTTTTCAGTTACAAATCAGTTTTCAGATACAAAAACCAGTTCTTCAGAGAAAGTTTTCCAGAAATAGAAACCAGTTTTCCAGAGATAGTTTTCAGAAATCATGTACATTGAAAAGTTTTCAGAACAGTTTTCTGAGAGGACTTAGAAAATATTAGTTTTCTTAAAAGAAGCCCAGAGATTTCAGACAGAAAAGTTTTGATACAAAGATTTTTTTGAGTTTTTGGCTTTGGATCCAAATGTTTTTTTTCAACAGTATTTTAGTTTTCCGTCCACTCACTTAGATCGTACAATGATCTAACCCTCCACTCATAGTTTTATGTGGATGCAGGTACCATCGGAGGATGAGCTCCAGAGGATGGATACTGTTGCAGTCACTAGGGTTTGTAGTCCACCGGTCCAAGTCATAGTGTAATAGTCCAGTTGGAGTCATTCAGAATCAAATAAAAATCATGTATTAGTAATTGAGATATGTGTAGTTATTGTAGAAACATGTGTCTGTATGTATACAATATTGGAGTAGAGTTTGTGTATTGAGTTGTTAAGTTTGGGCTACGGTCCCCCACGATTGATATACATATAATTTGAGAAAATAGTATTAATATTTGGTTAGTAGTTGGCAGAGTCAGAGGCTTATGGGGTTAGTACGGCCTATCCCCTGCCGGTAACATCTCCCGGATCGGGGATGTTACAGCTATCTAAGGGTCTTTTCATCCTATTAATTACGTAGTTCCATTTTAGTTTATCACTTTCACATTTGACTTTAATAAGTCAAGTCTTTTCTTCAATTGTTAACATCTAATGTTACACACCAAGTAATAAAACAATTTTATTACTCGGGATCGTAGAAAAGATATTCTATCAAATAGAATACAATATTCTATTAAATAGAACAAATGATAAACTTTTACTTGTACCTCCGAGGCGCAAGTACTTTCAATTTTATAACCATTATACAAAAGAAAGATTCAAATCTCAAACTTTTCAAGATTCGAATTTTCTACATATACGTAACTGTAGAAACTAATGGAACAATAATTAAAAAGATGAATTAGTGTTATTGGAGCATATACCCAAGAGTATTGAACTCAATATCAAACGAATCAGATCATATAAGATTCAATTTCTCCCACTGATCAATTCCATCACGATGGAATCGTAGAAGAATAATATTGAGTAAGAATCACATTCATTAAATAACTTTAGAACTAATTGCCATTAATTCATATGTTTGATCATATCAAACATCTTTGAACAATTCAAAGACTCATGATGAATTTTAAAGATATAGTTTTCAACACTTCAAATAGAATAACTTTGAACCAGTCAAAATATTCTATCCGCGTTTCATCAGAAACATATTGAAAGTTCTCGAACCATTCAAGACGTTCAATATATATTCTTTTAGAAACATGTAACTAAGTAATGACAATTCATTAACTAAGTTACGAAGTAAAGAAAACTATCCAAGGCAATTTCTAATTTATTAAACTACATACATCCAATGCATTAGTTTAATAAATCTGTGGTCCAATGACGATCATTGGTTAAATGAGACTTAATCATATCCTGAATACAATATTCATTAAATGGATAAAGATATATGGTGTGATCTTATATCAGACCTTCCTTTACCATACGGAACAAGCATCTAATGCTTAAATGATAAAATCTCATAAAGTACTGTTCTAAATTATTTAGTTAACCGAATATTTTTCTTAATGTTTATATCTATATCAATAACACTACTAGTCGTATTAAAATATGTAACATTTGTTTATAAAGAACAAGTAACTATCCAATAGTCGCAAGTTCTGATATCAAATATCAAAACAATCATTAAAAACTATTTTAAACAACTAGATGGGAGATCTAGTATCCAATACCTACAATTGTCATATTGTGAGAATCAATATTCTCTATACACAACTATACATATCTCTTTTCTTTAGCTTTATAATATGCCTTCAACTATTCACAACAATTGTAGATAATTGATTAGCAAACTATGTCTGACACACTACCTCTAAAGGTCACTAAAGCCAAGAAACGTCATTATCAGATAAACAAATATCTAATGGAGTTTTCTTAATGCCAGTCAAGAATCTCAAGACATGAACTAATTCTTACCGCACAAGAAACTATTCTCTCTAGACAATTATATCCTAAAATATATATCTATTTAAATTACCAATTGTGACTTAGCAACTAAATCACTAACCATCTTGATTTTCAAGAAAATCGGAACAACAGTTCCCGATGGTTTAGACTAATCTAACAATATCCAATTCTACTTACATTCTAGAACTTATTCTAGAAATACGCAACCATAAGTAAAGTCAGAAAACATATTCAAATAATATGCATGCAGTGGATTAGAAGTATAATTCTATTAACAATATAGAATAAAGGAAAACAAAAGTAGCAATTTCCATAAAATTACACACTGCTTTAGTTATGGATTTTTAACCCAGCAGTGTCTCCCACTACCTTACGTAATACCGTTATCCCTAACGGAAAATGGGAATTCAATAATTAAATCGAATTCCATAGTGAGAGGTGGACCCCATGAATATATTTCGACTCACAGCTTTGGCACGATCTCGCATATGTATATTCATGAGGTAGACAACTCATTGTTAATCACACTCACTGTGACTTCGAATTTTGGTCCTGGCCGTTTCTCGTTATGACAGCTTTGGCACGTTCATAATGAGGCGTATCAAGGTTTCACTTGCCAATGACAAACTCAAGCTACCGATGTAGTCCTGACAGCTTTGGCATGTTCAGGATTTCCACTTTCACTTGAATTTGTCTAGTATCAAATATACATCCGGCATGGATAAAATTCTATCAACTACACCCTCACTGCTTTGGCACTTTCTTGGATGCAGCCATAGAAAGATACCTATAAATCGTATTGACAAGACGGACCAAGAAACATGCATCCAATACATGTCACTTTACTGCCTTATTTAAGCGGGGATATTCCTCAAGAAATCATTACTCTGCATCAAATGCAGAATATAATCTAGATCAATTTCTAAATAATTCAATTCTACCTTAGAAAACATAAATTAACTTAACCATTAAATTTCCGTCACGTTTCCCATTAGCGTAGAACCGAAAAGTCAAGAAATATCTAAATTACATGCATGTGCAAACATAAAAATTGGATTATATATCATATATCAAGCATGAAAAATGTAATGGATGAAGGATCAGACCTGCTCTGATACCATTTTGTTGGGGTTTCGGTGCGGGCGCAACGGAAGCTAGCGGTTCGGGTGAAATCGTAATTTTAAAACTTTTTAAATTACTTAATAAATTATTCAATATCCAATATGAATAATTTATTCATATTTCACCTAAATAAATTTATTCGATATCAAATAATGACATAAATAGTTAAGAAACATCGCGAAACCTTTTACGAAAATATTTTTCCGCAAAATGGAATAAAACACATTTTTGACCAAACCGACCACCAAATGCACATGAGGGCTGCCTAGGTCAGCCCCAACAGTATTAGAGAAGTTCATGGGCTGCCCGGACAGTGACCAATTCACTGTTTGGGCAGTCGTCACTCGGTTGGCTCAAAAGTCACCCGGTAACGCCGTTTTTCACCGTTTTCACTTATTTCAACTCTGAAACAATTTCCAGCAATTGTTCAAACACCCAAAACACATCCAATACATTTATATGACATAATTTTCATCACAATAAACCCAGGTTTTCCAGATCTGATTTTGTAACAAAAATTATCAATTTTTCATGCTTTAATCCAACTTTCTCAATATTAATCATATTAATACTTACACCAATCCAAGCCACCACAAATGAAGCATCCAAGAACAATTTTAGGCATCACAAGAGTGGTCATAACACTCTATAATGGTAATATATCATCAAATGATCAAATTGAACCAATATTACAATAATATCATTCAAAACTACTTCACACATGCACCAAGCCTTCAATTACATCCTCCAAATAAAAAAGCCCCAATTTCTAAGAAGTAAATAAACCCTAGAACCATTCTAGTAATTCAAGAACAAGAAAATAATTTTCTATACTTAAGAATATTAAAGATTACCTATTAATATTCAACTTTCTTTAAGATTTTTCCTTGAATTCTTCACTTTCTTATTTGTTGAATCATCAAGCAGGGAGCTATTTGGAGGAAGCATTCGGCCATAGGTAAGCCAACAACAAGAAATAATAAAATTTTCCCTTTAAAAACTTGTTATTTTTGACTTTTAGGGGTAATTTAGTCAATTTCCAATTTTAATTTCATTAAATTAAAAACAAGCTTTATGTTAGGAAATCAAATTTGCACACATCAAGCTTAATTAAAACATGCCACATGTATCAATAATAATTAAACATATTGCATAACATTTATGTAATATGGATATTATTTAATTATTAAAATATTTAACATTTAAATATCTAAATAATTAATTAATATAATTATTATTATATATGTATTTTTATTTACATTAAATAACAAATACATATATTAATGGCATGTGTCAAAGTCTCATTTGACAATTAATTTAATATGTATCAAATGCAAATACACATTAATTATTAATTGACCTAAATTCTCGAAAGCATGTGTTTTCGTTTAACCGTTTAAACGATTCAAATTAACTCACTTAATCCGGTGAAGTATTATGAATAATCTGTATTATTCATAACACGTTGCCCAAGTGCTCAACGAGTACACTTCATATTGTGGGACTCTCTAAGTTTAGGTTTATCCGTCACGAAATCCAATTTCGTGTCTATAATTCACCCACTCATGAATTATGACGACCACAGATAATCTCGCTAAACTATTCAAGTCGAGGTCATTGCATACATATAATCCCTTCGTCACATGCTATCCATATTATACCTGGGATATAGATAAGAACGTCAAATCCTTATGGTATACTATAGTCGACTTTCAAATTTATGATCTCTAAATAACACTCGGAACTTGCTTCCGAAGTTATACCACGGCCATGTATTTACTAGATCGCAAACACATGCAGGATAACTATGCCCTGTACACAGGACTGACAGATTTTATCTTGATACGCACTGGATATCATGAGCATCAGTCTACACCCAACGAACAGACGGATGTCTGATCTAAATAGATCGGTGACGTGACTGCCATCAAAATGTGGAGGATAACTCATATATCCACTGTGGTATCTCAAGTCGAAGGACCACTATGCTCGCTCAACTCGAGAAGATTCCTATTGAGGTTGGTGTACCATCTATTAGGAAATCTTCAGTGAATCATTCAACATTTATCAAATAAACACCTACATGTCTATACGAGTCTCCCGAGACTTATGGTTCATTGGGATAAACCATCGGACCAAGTCACGATATACGACATGTACTGGTCTCAGCGGATTTTACTAACTGATCCGTGTTAGTAAATCTTGACTATGAACTTTATTTAAGGATATACAACTTATAGTGACGCTTCCCAGTGTCAATTACAAACTACGTTGTAACTCCTTAAATATAATTAGATATCTAATCGTAATTAGATCGAATATGTATATAAAAGACAAGAGGTGCTACCATTAAATAAGTAATATTATAGAAAAGGCATTGTTCGTATTCATGAATCAGACATAAATATGATCCGGATTGGCACTCCGAGCACTAACCCTAACAATAATCTCGTTAACGTATAGATTTATGTTTTCTCAATAACACTTAGAACTCATTTCCAAGTGCACCATGGCCATGAATTTGATAAATCGCAATCTCATGTAGTGGACACCTAAATCCTGTACACATGACATACAGATCCTCTCTGGATACATCACTGAATATCATGAGCATCGGTCCACTCCCAACGAACAGATGGAGGTCTAACCTAAAAAGGTCAATGATGTGACTACCATCAAAGTGTGGAGGATAACTCATATACCCACCGTGGTATCTCAAGTCAAAGGACCACTATGCTACTCAACTTGAGAAGATTCCTATTGACGTAAGCGTACCATCTATTAGGAATCTTTCTTGAGTTGTTCAGTGCTCATCCGCTATGAACACCTACATGTGTATACAAGTCTCTCTAGACTCGTGGCTCACTGAGATAAACCACCGGAAACCATTATTCCAATATATAACAGGTATTGGTCTCCCGGGTTTACTTACGGACCAAGAATGTAAACCTTGACCAGGAACTGTTTAAAAATGATACTATTATAATATTTCTCAATGTAAATTGCAATAATTTTTCAATTACTTTATAACTTAATCATTCATTGGTCTTGTACGTCTTTACCATTTAAAAGATAATATATTGACGATGTTGGGATGTATGCCCTAGAGCTCCATGTAATGTAAACAGCTTTATATGTTTTGAAATAAAATGATGCATTATTCATTTATCAACGTGTTTGTTTAATTTTCGCATATTATAAATTGTCTAGAATACCTTAGATTACTTATGTGCCTTCAGACTTAGTGTATGAGTGTCATACACAAGAGGATTTAGGTATGAAGTTAGTAATCTTAAATAGTCCATAGAGAGCAAACAAAGTGGGTACTTTGTTTTTGGTTTATCCATAGCTGCGGTCCATTCTGTATTTGTATGGCGACCTTGATCTGAGATTGTCCATGTAGAGACATGAGAATGGAGGCACCTTGTATGATGTGATCATATAGGATTGGACCCAAATGGAAATGACTTTCTTATAATATCCGTTAAACAAAGAAAATCATTTCGATCTATTAAATGGTCATATATGGATTGATCTAAATCCTGAGTGTACTACGAACTCCTGCATGGTAGGCTATGTCCTTTGATTTACAAAGGTGACGTTGGTGTAGCAGTCCCGACCAATAGCTACGTACTTTGGGGACATGGTCTGGTGTATAGCTGGGGACGTTTTACATAGACATGGACTTCATTCCTCGTGCAAGACGTAGAGGAGTATCTTTCTTAAGTACTTGAACGGTTAGAGTGCTCAAGTCTTTCTATTACGAATAGAAAGATTAAAATTCATAATGGTTATGAATAAATCATTCATTAGAGAATCAATGGTACTTAAGGTAAAAATAATTAGAGGGGTATAACAGATATTATGACCCGACTCTAATTAAGAGATACTCGTGAAGGGTTAATCTATATGTAGTGACTATATCGATTGACACCGACTTGGTTCGGCTTAATATACCATCTGCGGCAACTAGAGTACAACTTCAGGTTTTTAGTGGAATAACCCAGAGTTAATAATTCAAAATATTTAATTAAGAGCTTAGTTAATATTTCGAGATTATTGCAGCTCGGAACTGTAGGTCCATTTGGTCCCCGTGCTAGCTCAATATACTGTAGCGGATTTAGTATAATTGGATAGTCCAATTATATACTCACATATGTATAAATATTATTAATATGATTAATAATATTACTTTGTCACACTTGAAACTATATATTAAAAGTTAATATATAGTTTTAATAATTATATGATAATTATTGAATGCATAATATTAAATTATATATGATATAATTTAATAAGGCCAAATTTGGAATTTCTAAATTTTGGGTTTTGGAAACCCTTTGGTGAGTTATGCTAGGTTGCAAAACTCTTGGATTTAAATTTGGTGGTTACACTTTTTGAAACGTAATTACACTTTTAATTTTGTAACATATATTTCATTATGGTAATTAAATTTTATGTTACAAAATTAATGCAAAAATCCATGCTTGGCCTAAAATTCATTGGAGGAATATGAACGGTTTTATTTATTTTGGAAACAAATAACCCTAAAAATAAAAAGAAAAGTATGTTTTTCTTTTGTAAGACTTTTCATTCCAACCTTATCCACCTTTCTTCTTCTTCATCATGCTCTCAAAAGTTGAGAAATACCAAGGAAGAATAAAAAGAAGAAAATGATAAAGAAAAATAATTGTGACTAAAATCTCTAAAGAGTTTAGGGATTTAATTTATGTGAGTCAATCCCACACTTATTTTCGTTAGCTGTGAGACATAGTACGAAAGACTCTTTTGGTGTCGAACAAAATCAAAATCAATCTCTTTCATTCACTCTTTCATCACACACGGCAGTGAGCATTTTTATTGCTCACTGCCACCCAAACAATAAGAGAAACGGGGCTCGGTTTGTTTCCATTTTGATCCAGAATTTTTAGGGAACCTAAAGGGGATTTTTTGGGGTTGTGTTTGAATTTATTTTGGGTGAAAAATCAGACCTGAAACATAACCGAAACTGATTCGTATAAGGACTGAACTGTGCAGTGTTTTTTGGCGCATAACGTGTCCAAAAACAATCTGGTTTTTGCACTGCTGTTCGAGGCTATTCGAGGACTGTTCCGGGACCATTTCGGGGCTAATATTTTGTTCAAAAAAATAGCACAATTTTAGTGGTACTGCTGGTCACATTCGGCAACTTAAAGGGAAGGGCAGAAAAAAAATTTCAAGTCCGATCCGGGTGCCTAAATCGTTTCCGCTGCGCTAGGAAAACGTTTCCTACAATTGGCATCAATAGCGAGGTTGAAAAGTGTTCTTAACCCTTCTCTTTTTAATTTAAAGTTTTTGTTTTTATATATTTATATGAGTTATAAATATGATATGCATGTTTAGATGAGTGGGCACAAAATAATATTCATATGATGAATGTTTTTATTATTTCATGTGATGAATGGATTTTGCATTCGTCATAAATTTTTCCGGCTCTTATTTTTGTTTTTGGTTTTGTTTTTGGGATGTAAGGCCATAAGGCCATTGTTTACAATTGTTGTAATTTTATTTTCCAATGTAAATTTTCAATTGTTGTAATTTTGGAGCATCGAAGTCGCAAAAGGAGCCAACACCACCTTGGAGTGTGATTTGAAGACCAAAGGATGCCTTGGGTATTTTTTGTACTAATTAGATTAGTATAGGAAAAAATAAGAGCCCGGTCAATGCAAAATATTTTTTTTTGTTATATGTATGTTTAATTCGAATTGTTTGAATAACATGTCATATAGCGTAGGGTGCCTACTCTAGCATTTCACATGTTATAACATGCTTTAGATGCATTATCATTATATACATGAAATATGATTTTATGTGATTTAAAATGTTTAATTTAGAATATGATATGCATGAAAAAATAATTAATTGAATTAATTTATCTTAAGGTTTAAAATTTGAATTCTAATATATTGGGCTTAATTAGTGCATAATAAATTCCATTGGTATATAGGATGGAAACCCGGACATAAATTCTATAGACGAATCTGAATGGACGGTAATATTGTCTGCACTCAGGATACAATTCCACGTACCATTGGATTTTATAACGCACTAAGATTTATTAAAATGTTTAATTAAAACTTTGACCATTTTAGAATTCCAACAATTTTAAACTTATTAGTGTCTAGTATTCTAAGAGTTAAAATATGATAGGTCACTAATACTACTCCAATTAAATTAGTTTAATAGAGTAAAATAATTATTAGAGACTAATGGACATTAGTGAGACAAATTTTAAGAGTTAATATTGGTTAGGTCACTAATGGTGAACTAGTGTAAATAAAAATTATGATTTAGCCGCCATAAATTTATTCACACTAGCAAAAATAAAATATTAGATATTTTACAAATAGAAACCTTAAACTTAAGATAGTGAATGGGAGAGGGATATATGACAGTATATCCCGCGATCTCTGTTGTTAGTCCGAAAACGTGAGATTCAAAAGGGGCATCGAGACGGCTTTGCTTTCGTCCCCCTACGAATGGTGTCTATTTTGGGTCAATATCCGGTTTGGATTCCGAGAGGATAGAGATTCTAGATGTATCTTGTGAACTGACCTACCATTCGGCGGCACTTCACTTGTTAAGTCCAAGGATCCCGAAACGGTGGGTCACACTCACAAAGGAATAATTAACTGTTAATAAAATTCCTTGATCGAATTAAACGGTAGTTGGTTAATATAGGAATAAGAGTTATTCCCATATATATTAATCGACTGAGATTGTCTCGATCTATCATGCAAGTACTTGACCTACCCTACGGCGGCAGTTACTTGTGGGATGATAGATTTCCGTGGCATAGTAATTATCTTAGGTTTCTTATTCGTTATTCATGGTTCACGCATCATGTTTAATTTTATGTCAAAATTGTTGATGATTTTAATATGCAATGAATGAATATTAAATGCATGTTTATTTTATTTTTAGGCCATGGTTTCTTCGATTATTTCCACTATCTCATATGATAAATTAATGGGAGAAAATTATGTTAAGTGGAAAAGTAACATGAACGCTATGTTGGTCTGCGAAGACCTAAAGTTTGTCCTGACAGAGGAGTGTCCTCCCGAGCCGGCCAGAAATACTAGCCAAGCTGTGCGCGATGCCTACCTGAAATGAGTTGCAGCTAATAAGAAAGCCCGATACTACTTGCTAGTAGGGATTTTTGAGGTTCTTGCTGCAAAGCATGAACCTATGACTGCAGCATCTCAGATCACGGAGTCATTGCAGGGCATGTTCGGGCAGCCTACGAAACGTCAACGTCATGAGGCCATGGTCTCAGCGATGACTGCTAGGATGAAGGGTGGGACATCAGTCCGAGAGCACGTGTTGAGGATTATGACCTATCTCAATACTGCTGAAACCCATGGAGCTCGTATTGACGAGTGTAGCCAGGTGACCATGGTAATGGAAACACTTTTAAAGAGTTTCCTGCAGTTTAAAAGCAACTATGTTATGAACAAGTTGACTTTTACATTGACCCAGCTGCTTAATGAGCTTACCTATTCGAGTCCATGCTTGTGGATCCTCGTAAGTCCAATATTGAGGCAAATGTTGCCAAGTCTTCAAAATCTGCAAAGATGAAGAAGAAAAGAACTGGGAATGCTAAGGCTAATGGTACAACTACTTGATATAAGTAAACACCTTATTAAAGGTGACTTTACTATGATAGTTTGGACAAGGGATGTTGTTTCAGTAAAACAGTGAGAGATATCAGTTTTCAATTTTCAAATAAAAGTTATTTGAATTTAAACAAAGTGTTGTTTATTCCTATTTTCTCACAGAAATTTGATTTCTGTTTCAAAACTATTGCATGATGGTTTCCATTTTTTTTTAATAATAATAGTTATTATTTCAAAATGGATTACTTATATGCAAATGAAATTAGGAGATAACTTATATTGTTAAGATTTTTAAAATATAACCCACTGCTCAACACTAAAATGTTTAAGGTTGAGAAACCTAAAACTAAACGGCAAAAGATTTCTCACGATGACACATATCTGTGGCAATTTAGACTTGATTATATCAACTTTGACCGGATAGACAAATTGATAAATAACGAAGTCTTAAACCAGTTAAAGTTCGGAACTTTACCAGTCTGCGAATCCTGTTTAGAAGGAAAAATGACCAAGAGACCTTTTACTGGAAAAAGGTATAAGAGCCAGTCAACCACTTGAGCTAATACATTCTGGCATTTATGGACCGATGAATGTAAGAGCCCGAGGTGGTTATGAATACTTCGTCACATTCATTGACAAATATTCTAAATATGGGTATGTTTACCTAATGGAGCACAAATCATATACTTTTGAAAAGTTCAAAGAGTATCGTGCAGAGGTTGAGAACCAGATAGGTAAAACAATCAAAACTCTATGATCATATCGTGGAGGAGAATACCTTGACAGAGATTTTGAGGAATTCTTAGTTGAGCATGTGATAGTATCCCAACTTATAACACGTGGAACACCACAATAAAATGGTGTTGCAGAAAGGAGAAATCGAACCCTACTAGACATGATGAGAATAAGAGGAATGGCACTACCTAGTTCGTTCTGGGGATATGTGTTACAAACTGCAATGCATATCCTTAATATAGTTCCATCTAAGTCTGTTCATAAGACTCCCTTAGAGTTGTGGAGTGTTCGTAAAACTAGTTTACAACATTTCCGCATATGGGGGTGTCCAACACATGTGCTAAGAATAAGACTACAAAGTTGGAGCCACGTTCACAGGTGTGCCTATTTGTAGGCTATCCTAAGGAGACTAGGGGTGGATTCTTCTATAATCCTGATGATAGCAAATTATTTATATCGACAAATGTTACGTTTCTAGAAGAGGATTATATGAGGAAGTTTAAACCTCGAAGTAAAGTGTTACTCGAGGAGTTACTTACTGGTTCTACCAGCACACCATCGTCAATGACATTTGACAAATACATAGCACATTCGACATCTGAGCGTCAGATGCAAGCTCATCAGAATGATCTACCACCTAGACATCGTGGGAGGGTTGTAGGACCACCTGATCGCTATCTTGGAGTTGGAGAGGCACAAGTTGTCGCAACCAGCGATGGTATAGATGATCAATTGACCTATCGTAGTGCAATGGATGATTCTGATAAGAGGAATGGCACAAAGCTATGAACCTAGAGATGGAGTCTATGTACTCCAAATCAGTCTAGGAACTTGTAGACCAACCTGATGGGGTGAAACCCATAGGTTTCAAGTGGATCTACAAGAGTAAGATGGGAGCATATGGGAAGGTACATACCTTCAAGGCTAGGCTAGTGGACAAGGGTTATACCCAGAAAAAAAGGGAGTTGTCTATGAGGAAACTTTCTCGCCAGTAGCTATGCTCAAATTCATCCGCACTCTTCTATCCATTGCCGCATATTATGACTATGAAATTTGGAAAATAGACATCAAGACTGCATTCTTGAATGGCAATCTTGATGAGAATATCTATATGGCACAACCAGAGGGGTTCATAGCCCAAGGTCAAGAGCAAAAGGTTTGCAAGCTGCAAAGGTCCATTTATGGACTTAAGCAGGCATCTCGATCTTGGAATATAAGATTTGATACCACGATAAAGTCTTATGATTTTGAGCATAATGTTGATGAGCCTTGTGTTGGATAATTATGACCCATAACATCACTATTTGTACATAACATGGTGTTGTTGTACAAATTAACTATGTGACAAATGAAATTGCTCTTTTATCATTTGTAATTGGATTACCAAGATACATAAATGATAAGAGTCCATATGATTAGTACCGGATTAATAAGATATGAGACAATATTAATCCACTAAGGTTTAATCATTAAATATCCCTAGTCGTAGTATTATCGAGACTGGACATCGATAATGCGGAATTGACTAGTATTGTACTTGTGCGCGTTGTGGGAGCATAACGACATAGTTCTTAAATATTTAGGTATTAGATACTTACGCAAGTGTGATAGGAGGTTGAGTTTACCGATGGTACGGGAACAGCTTCATTCTGGATAGACCCCACATAATCCCATTGGTAGTATGACTATGTGTCTATGGGAATCCGAATCAAGGTAGGTGTATTTGGTCTTAACTTGAGACTTGCATCGTTAGTACTTGCGACAATCAGTATACTTTGGTTTTGGTCATTCGGGGCTTTAACAGGTTCTCTGTATGCCTCTTCTGGGTATATTGAGAATCGTAGTGTATTGGGTGTGATGTCAAGATGGAAGTATCACTTCAGTCATATGGAGATGATGATCACGTAGGATACGGAACAAGTACTCTTAAGTACTGCAGTCATCGGGATAATATGACTAGGTCATGTTTATCCGATTATAGAGACTAGTTACCAGAGATCCGATAAATGCTTCGTACGAGGCAGACACAATTCCAGCCCCAGGCCTAGCATGTGACATTCGATACTGGATCGTAGTACGCAATACTACGTATACTACGCCTGACACAGATTACATATTCCTTAAAAGAATATTTATGGAGAATTGGGTAGGCACGGTGCTTTGCTAGAAGCCAACCATGTCTTATAAATCAGTAAGAACGTGGTACCGGGTACGCACGTGTTCGGATAATCCGACTACCGGATTTTCTGCCAACATATCCATGGATCTTATGGGTCGCTTCCCGAAGATTCACCGATGACGTATGACTCGAACATAATTAATATGAGATTAATTAGAAGAGAGAGAAAATTAATCTAGGATTAATTACAGCGAGAATTTATCTGGGATAAAATTCAACTAGAAGAGAGAGAACGATTAATTTTTATATTAATCGATAAAATAATATATTCGGTATATTAAATGAAATTAGATTTCATAACGGAATTGAAATTGGATTTTAATTCGGGCGAACGAGTTAATTTAGAATTAATTCGCGATTGACTTGAATAGTAATTTTTCTAGGCATAATTATTTAATTAAATTTGATTTAATTAAGTCGCAATGAAAAATTCGTTAATTCAGAATTAACGAACCCGAGCCCGGAACGTGTTTGCGGGCCCACTCAGATTTTGAATCAAGTGGGGCCCACACAAGTCACATCACCTAGTCTATCTCATCACCTTTTGGTTGATGGAAGTGGTTGGGTTGTTGATGACTTGTTTAACACACTAGCTTGATTTGTGATTGACTTTTACCAAACTTTGATTTTGGTATATGTCTTTTGTTTTTGGAAAATAAAATTACAAGTCAACACTTCACTCCCTTTTCTTTTCTCTTCACCGTGAGCCTCTCCCTCTCATTCTTCTTCACACTTTGCCGAGAACAACAAGAAGATAAGGAAGAGTTTTGTTGCAAAATTCATCCTAAGCTAGCACATAAAGAATCATACAAAGGTGATAGGGAAACCTTTCCCATGAGTTTGGAATTCAAGAATCAATCTTGAAAGCTCAACATACATCAAAGAGAGGAGCTTGGAGCAACTTCAATGAGGCAAAATTTTGTTGTCTACACATCCTTAGCAGATTAAAGTGAGTAATTTCCGCTACTTTACTTTGCGTATTCACATGTTTTATGCTTAATGATCTTGGTTATTGTTCTTAGAGAACCCCAACAATGGTATCATGAGCCTAAATTAAGCATGAAATGAATTAGGGTTCTTAATCTAAAATTTTGGTATTTTTGATTTGAGCATGATTTGATCAAATTGTTTGTTTGAGTATGCTTACATATTGATAACTTAGAGTTATGTATGATCAATTTGATGAAAAATTAATTGGATTAATTTTCCCCAAATTTAGAGGCTTGGCCGAATGGTGTAGGAACCCTACGCTCTTGGTGATTTTGGATTTTAAGCCATTGGATGTGTTTAGAATGCTTGGATATATTGATTTGTGATTTAATTGGATTGAAATCAAAATCGGATATAAAAATCCCTTGAATTGTCGTGAGCTATTGTAAAAGCATGTTGGATTGATTTTGCTTCAATAATGTTGGACATGTATTGATTAAATTAAAGCATGATTAATTAGTGTAATTGGTGTTTTGGAAATATTAATTTAACTAATTAATTATGGCTAATACACTTTAATTAAATAATTGTGATATTTGGAATATTGTGATTAAATTAATTAGGCTTAATTTGGAATTGGGCTAAAAATATTGTATTTGGGCTTAATGGGCTTGGTTGGACCAAGTTTGGTTTAGGATAATTGGTTGGATCCAATTGGGCCTAAAACCATTTCCATAAAGTCCAAATATGATAAATGGGCCTTTAAATAATTAATTGGGCCTAATGGGGCAAAATTAATTTTATGGCAAATGATGATTCCTTATTGGGCTTTGGTTGCCAAAGTCCATGCCTTATGAATTAATTAAAAGCCCATTGGACTTTAATTAAATTGACATTGGATGTTAATTAGGCTTTGAGACCCATTAAGATTTGATTTGGAATCTAAGTCATAAAGGCACATCAAAAGTGTAATTATTTAATTTGGAATTAAATATAGAATTAGTATTGAATACAAAATAAATTGGATTTAAAATTGTAGTTCGATATAATTCAAGAATTCGTATTTTGAGTACTTATTCTTAAACGAGTTGGACTCGCGCAAATCAAATCGTTGTTTGAACATTGGATGGTCATTAATTAAATATTAATTAATTGGATTAGATTGATTGATAACATGCTTTGTGTGAATACATGGATGTGATGTATGAATAATGTATATCGGATGGATATTAGAAGGTGAGGGCAATTTTGGATATTGTTGTAATAAATTTAGAATTTATTAAATTGGACATGCGTGTCCAGCCTTTATCTCTCGATTCTTTGTAATTCTCTTCTCACCTATTCCCCTCAATGTAAATGAGGTTTCTTTAGAAGTGTTATGTAATTGGGTAGAAGTAAGAATAGTGCTAGCCAGGGAGAGGAAAGTGAGTGATTTGTTCTAGGAACAATTTGTGAGATATCCATCTGCATATCATTATTAATTTATTTACCGCGCCTTATTATGCTTTTAGAATGCATGCTTAAGGGTGTATGATGAGACCTAATAAAATATAATTAATTGGTTGCCAATTAAGCGAAAAACCCTCAACAAATATTAAGCGTTTTCCTTCCATTGAGTGATTCTCTCTCAAGATCCAAAATTGGCACTGGTTTTTTGGCCAAAGTTAAGACCTTTGTCCATCGCGGATGTGTTTGAATCATGAAGGCTTTGTTCCATATCGCATGTCTTGTCCAAGTTGTGATCTGTTGGCAAAAATCAAGATCACTTCTTGTCCATCGACATCGATTACGAAGCTTTCCAAAGTCAATGGGCCCCGCTTAACTGGAATCATTAAGCTTGTTATGCCAAAGCAAAGGCTTAGTTGATTCAGAGAAAAAAGGTTAGAAAATATATTTGATATATTTACATATATTGGATATATGTTTCGGATTTGGAAGTCCACCTACTGGATCTATGAATTGGATGGGATCCAATTGATCTTAGAGATCTACCTAGTTAAATATCATACAACTTGTTGGCCAAAGTCAAGGTTGTGTGTTATTAAACGGGATCCTAGCCCACTAGGAAACTAGGTTTCCCGAGTACTAAACAGAGGGTTAGAGACTCGTCGAAAAATAGTGGGAGGCAAGTATTAAATTTGCAATTTCGTTTAGATACTTGCCAATACGCGCTCATTTCATTTTTCGTCATTAATTTATAAATATATTAGTTGGATTAATATTTAATTGTTGTTTTAATTTAACATTTGGACTGTATTCAAACTACTTCATTTATAGTTGATTCTATAATTGGATTATAATAATCAATATATTTGAATTAACCAATCAAATAGTAGTTGATTATATAGTTAGACTATGGTAATCATTATATTTGATTGTACCCGAAATCGTTGATTGGATAGTTGGACTATTGGAATCAAGATAACTGAAATATTAGCGTTTAGAACATAATCCTGGAGAAAATGTCTTTAAACGGCTCCAATTTTCAGATTGGGAATAAAACCTCAGGATAGTCCTGGGAACTGAGAAATTATTCTATTTGATAGAGAAACATCTCGGGCCTGAGCCCAGAGTTGAGCAAATAGTGGAGCATGAGTTTTGGAAGACTCATGGTGATGATAACTTTAGTGCTCAATCATTTATGCTTAATGCAATGACACTTTAATTTTGTCGTCAAAACTAAGGATTAGATCCTTATACCATGATGTTGAAATTCAAGATCTTCATAGATCTAATCTTAGATCTTAGAAGTACGAATTGTAAAAGAATCTCTTTTACTCGCGTATGTTAGAGGGTACATTTGTCGAGCACTAGGTGTCGCAGATGATTGCTGACATCGATCAGCTAGGTTAGTTGGGCATTACCTACGTGGCCGAGACTACCAAAGATTTGATCTTGTAGTCTCTACCCGAAAGCTGGGGCAGATTCATTATGAACCAAGAGAAAACTCTTGGAGAGTTGATGGCTATGCTCTAGGAGGCGGAGCCAGAGCTTCTAAAATGGGCAAAGGCAAAATCGTCACAGTCTTCTAGGAAGACAAAGGACATACCCCAAGATGTTTACCTAAAATGTGGCAAACCGGGTCACTGAAGTGTGACTGCCGTATGGACAAGGCAGACATGAAGGAAGTAAAGGCTGTTAGACATTATGTCCCATAGCGTCACTGTTTGTAAATGATATTGTATTATTGTACAAAATTAACTATGTGATAATGAAATTGCCTTTTGCCATTTTGTAAATATTATTTACTTTGATATATAAATGGCGAAAGTCCATATGATTAGTACTGGATTGAGATGATATGAGACAGTATCAATCCATAAAGGTTTAATCATTAAATATCCCTAGCCGTAGTATTATCGAGACTGGACATCGATAATGCGGAATAGACTAGTATTGCGCTTGTGCACGTTGTGAGGGCACAATGGCATAGTTCTCATATATTTAAGTATTGGATACTTATGCAAGTGCGATAGGAGGTTGTGTTTTACCGATGGTACGGAAAACAGCTTCGCTCTGGATAGACCCCGCGAAATCCCATTGGTAGTATGTCTGCGTGTCTATGGGAGGCCGCATCAGGGTAGGTGTATATGGTCTTAACCTGAGACTTACATCGCTAGTACTTGCGACAATCGGTAAACTTTGGTTTTGGTGGTTGGGAACCTTAACCGGTTCTGTGTACACCTCTTCTGGGTTTATCGAGAATCGTAGTGTACTGGATGTGATGTCAAGATGGAAGTATCGCTTCAGACATATGGAGGCGATGATCACGCAGGACACAGAACTAGTACTCTATAAAAGGTTGCAACCGTCGGGACAATATGACCAGGTCAGGATTGTCCGATTTAAAGAGACTAGTTGCTTGATGTCCGATATATGTTTCGTACGGGGCAGACACATCTCCAGCCCCAGGCCTAGCATGTGATCATCCGATACTGGATCGATGTACGCAATACTACGGTATACTACGCTTGATATAGATTTTATATTCCTATAAGAATATTTCTGGAGAATTGGGTAGGCATGGCGCTTTGCTAGAAGCCAACCTTGTCTTGTGAATCGGTAAGAACGTAGTACGAGGTACGTGCGTGTTCGGATTATCCGACGACCGTATTTACTGCCAACATATCCGGAGATCTCTTGGGTCGCTTCCTGAAGATTCACCTATGATATTTGATTCGAACTTAATTAATCTTGGATTAATTGCGGAGAAACTTTATCTCGGATAAAGTGCCTTATTTAGAGAGAGAGAGAACGATTAATTGGAATTAATCGATAAAATTATTATATTCGATATAATAATTGAAATTCGATTTCGACGCGAAATAAAATTAAAAGATTTTAATTCGGGCATACGAGTTAATTTAGAATTAATTCGTTAGCGACGTAAATAATAATTTCGCTAGGAGCGATTATTTATTTAAATTCGATTTAATTAACGTCGCGACGCAAGTTCGGTATTTCGGAAATATCGAATCCGAACGCGTGAGTGGACGTGGGCCCACTTTCATTTGGAAACGTGTAGGGCCCACTTGACACATGTCATTATATGTATTATTTTATTGATAATGCATTGCATGGTGATAGTGTATAATACACTCTAATGTTATGCATGGAATTTGAGTGTTTGACACTCTAAGCCTTTGCATGGCTTGTGTCATAGATTTATTATTATTTAATAAATATTATGGCATAAATATAAATTGATTTTTGGTATCAAAAATCAATTAGAACAAAAAGAAATTTCTCTCCTCTCTCTCTTTTATGACCGAAAACTGCATGCAGTTTTGGTCTTCATCTTCTTCAATTTTGGTTGCCAAAAGCTTGAAGAAAGGGTTGTTGTTTGGAACATCTTCTCACATGCAAGGCTAGCACCATCAAGGAATCAAAAGAGGTGATAGGGAAACCATCATAGAGCAAGGAATACACAAAGCTTGGAGCTTCCTACTTCTTGTCTTCCTTGGCCGAATCATCCCAACCTTGGAGCTTCCATTTGGTTTGATTTTTTCTTCATCAACAAAGCATTGTAAGTATGATTCCGCCATACTTCATGTTTATATATATTCTTTGTTGTATTTCATGTATGCTTAATCTTTCCTTGGGACATATTTTAGAAACCAACAATGGTATCATGGAGCCATGGTTAAGCATGAAATACTTTAGGTTAAAATTTGATAAAATTGGTTGAAGCATGTTCTTGTGAAATTTGATGAATAAGTATGCTTGCATGTATATAGATTGATGTTATATGGAATCAATTTTATGAAAAATACATTGGATGATTTTTCCCCAAAATTTTAACCTTGGCCGAATGGATGTGTTAAAATTGGTTGAAGCATGTCTTGTGAAATTTGATGAATAAGTATGCTTGCATGTATATAACATGATGTTATATGGAATCAATTTTATGAAAAATGCATTGGATGATTTTTCCCCAAAATTTTGACCTTGGCCGAATGATATGGTGAAATTGATTGAAGCATGTTCTTGTGAAATTTGATTAATAAGAATGCTTACATGTATATAGAATGATGATACATGGAATCAATTTTATGAAAAATGCATTGGATGATTTTTCCCCAAATTCATGCCTTGGCCGAATGTGTTGCTACTTGGAGTGGATTGGAATTTTTTGTGTTTTTAGATCATTGGATGACTTAGAACGTGTACGGGACGTAGATTAATAATTCAATCGGATTGAAAAACAAATCGACACAAAAAACTCACCTTGGCCGAATACATAAGACATGTAAAGGAGTTGATTTTTTGTTAAAATTAATGTTGGACATTTATTTTGAACAATACATGATTAATAAATTAAATGGGTATTTTTGAAATATTTGGTTTAATGTATTAATCTTGGTATTACACTTTAATTAATTGGACTTTAATGTTTGGAATATTAAAATTTAATTAATGGGCTTAATTGGTGAATTGGGCTTTTAATATTGTATTTGGGCATAATGGGCTTGGTTGGACCAAGTAGATTTGGGCCAAATGGATTGGATCCAATTTGGGCCTAAATCACTCCATTAAGTCCAAATATAATATAATGGGCTTTAAAATTTAATTGGGCCTTATGGGCTTAAAATTGGTTTTATGGCATTTAAGGGTGATTCCTTATTTGGGCTTGGTAATTGGGTTTGACCCACATTGACCGAAGCCCAAGCCTTAATAAATCAATTCTAAGTCCATTTGACTTGAATTAAATTCAACATTGGATGTTAGTTGGGCTTTGAGGCCCAATAAGATTAGATTTAGAATCTAAGTCTTTAAAGCACATTAAAAGTGTAAACATTTAATTTGGAATTAAATAATTGAATTAGTATTGAATACGAATTGAATTAGATTTAATTAGTAGTTCGATATAATTCGCGAATTCGTACCTTATGTACTTATTCTCAATCGAGTTGGACTCGCGCAAATCAAACCGTTGTTTGAACATTGGATGATCACTTAAACAAGACTAATTAATTGGATTAGATTGGTTGTAAAAGCATGTCTTGTTTGAATATATATGTATGTGATGAATGAATAGTGTATCGGATGGATGGATATTAGAAGGGAAAGGGTAATTTTAGAAATTATTGTAAATTTGGAATTTATAAATTGGACCTGCGTGTCCAGCCTTATCTCTTTATCTCTTTGTATTCTCTTCTCACCTAATTCCCCTCAATGTAAATGAGGTTTCTCTTATTGTATTTTGTAATTGGGTAGAAGTAGAATAGTGCTAGCGGGGAGAGGAAAGGGAGTGAGTTGTTCTAGGAACAAGTTGTTTATATATCCATCCGCATATCACTATTAATTTACTTTACGCGCTTTATGATGTTTTAGAAGCATGCTTAAGGGTGTATGATGATGAGACCTAACAAAGATAAATAAATTGGTTCCCAATTACGCGAAAATCCCTCAATTTATATTAAACGATATCCTTCCATTGAATGGTTCTTGTTCAAGATCCGAAGTTGGCATTGGTTTGTTTTTGACCAAAGTCAAGACCTTTGTCATCAAGGATGTACTTGAATCATGAGAGTTTTGTTGCATATCGGTGTCTTGTCCAAATCGTGATTTTTATTGGCCAAAGTCAAGATCACTTTTTGTCCAACGACATTGATTACGAAACTTTCCTCGTCAATGGGTCCCGCTTAACTGGAATCATTAGGTTTGTTTTTGGCCAAAGCCAAGGCCTAGTTGATTCGGAGGATAGGGTTAGGAAAATGTATTAGATACATTGACATTATACATATGTTTCGGACTTGGATGTCCACCTAACCGGATCTAGGAATTGGATGAGATCCATTGATCATGGAGATCTACCTAAGTTAAATAGCATACAATTTTTATTGGCCAAAGTCAAGGTTGTGTGTTATTTAACGGGATCCTAGCCCACTAGGAAATTCGATTTCCCGAGTTCTCTACAGAGGGTTAGAAACTTGAAGAAAATAGTGGGAGGCTATTATTGAATTTGCAATTTCATTCAGATATTTAGCCTTACGCATCTTTCAAAATTATTTCGTCAATATTTTAATAATTAGTTGGACTAATATATTGTTATTTTTATTTGTAACAGTTTGACTGTACCCATAACATCGTTGACTTTATAGTTGGACTATAGTTGTCAAGATGATTGGCAAAGGTAATATCCGTGACATAATCATGGGCGATAATGTCTTCAAAGGGACAAACTTTGCCGATTGGGAAATGAACCTCAAGATAGTGCTTGGGGCTGAGAGGATACTGTATACTATTCAGACACCTCTCCCGCCTAAACCCACTGAGCCACTGGAGCTAGAGTTATGGAAAACTCATAGTGACGATTGTGACCAAGCTCAGTCAGTTATGCTAGCTGCAATGACCCAGCATTTCAGACGCCAGAATAGGGATTTGGATCCCTATAACATGATGGCAAGATTGCATGATCTTCACCGCACCAATAAGCGGATGAAGAGGTACGAGCTAGTAAGGAAACTCTTCCGCTCCCGGATGACAGACGGCGCATCAGTTGAAGCCCACGGGACTCAAATGATCGCCGATATTGAGTTGGCCAATATGGGAATAGTCTTGGAGGCTGAGCTGACTATAGATATGATCTTGCAGTCACTTCCTGATACTTGGAAACAAATCATAATCAACTACAAGTTGATGGATACAGATGACACTCTTGGAGAGCTGTTATCTGTCTTGAAGGAGTCCGAAAGGGAACTCCTAAAGGGGAGCAAGCGCGAGGCGCATTTTGCATCGACCTCTCATGCGCCAAAGGGTGGCCCCAAGGCAATTGGAGGTGCGAGGAAGAAGAAGTTCAAGAAAAGGGCAAAGGCAAGTTGACAGTGGCTTCTAGGAAGCCAAAGGAAAAATCTCGCGACATCTGCCTCAACTGCGGCAAGAGGGGTCACTGGAAACGTGACTGCCGAATGAGCATTGTGCAGAGGGAGGATATCAAGGCTAGCAAGGCTATCGCCTCTGGTATGCTTGTTATTGAGATAAATATGAATACTTCTAGTTTTAAAAATTGGATTTTTGATTCTGGTTGTGGTGCTCATATTTGTACTGATGTGCAGGATCTGCATGATAGCAGGGTGCTGGCATCAGGGGAGATGGATCTACGGGTTGGAAACGGAACACCAGTTGCTGTTTTGGCCGTAGGAACTTTTGTTTTAGTACTGCCCTCAGGGCATGAACTTAAACTTTTGAACTGTTATTTTGTACCTAGTTTAACTAGGAATATTATATCTGTATCCTTGTTAACCCAGCAGGGTTACACTTTTGTATTCAGGAACACTGGGTGTTATTTATATAAAAATGATGCAGAAATTTGCACAGCTGTTGCAAATAACGGTCTTTATATTTTGAATATATAATGAATCTCCTAAAATGACAAAAAAAGGCTCAAAAGGAGTAATCTAAAAGATGAAGCTTATATGTGGCATTGTCGTCTAGGACACATCAACAAGACTCGCATATCCACACTTTCAAAGAGTGGGTACTTGGACGAATTTGATCCCAATTCATATGACGTCTGCGAATCTTGTCTTTTAGGCAAAATGCCTAGATCACCTTTTAGTGGTAAAGGTGAACGTGCCACAGAACATTGGCTCTCGTTCATACTGACGTATGCGGGCCATGTCTAGCCAGGCTAGAGGTGGATTTCACTACTTCGTAACCTTTACAGATGATGCATCTCGTTATGGTTATGTGTATCTTATGAGACACAAGTCGGAAACTTTTGAGAAATTCAAAGAGTTTCGACACGAAGTGGAGAAAAACAAACAGGGAAGAGTATTAAGACATTACGGTCAGACCGTGGTGGCGAATACTTAAGTTATGAGTTTCAAGATTACTTGAAAGAATATGGTATTCTTTCACAGTGGACTCCTCCTGGAACACCGCAATTAAACGGTGTGTCCGAACGGAGAAACCGCACCTTGTTGGACATGGTGAGGTCAATGATGAGTCGCACTGAGCTACCAATATCCTTCTGGGGATACGCATTAAACAGTGCTATACTTATTTTGAATAAGGTACCGTCGAAGTCTGTTGAACAGACTCCATATGAGATATGGACAGGAAGGAAACCAGGTTTCTCTTCCTGAAGATTTGGGGATGCTGGGCATATGTTAAACGTTTGGAAGGTACCAAACTTGAACCCAAATCTGATAAATGCCTTTTCGTTGATATCCTAGGGAAACCAAAGGATATTACTTCTATCACCCACAAGAGAACAAAGTATTTGTTGCTCTACAAGCATTTTTCCTTGAGAAGGATTTTAAATGCAGTGGTAAGTGGGAGGAAAGTAGAACTCGATGAAGATCGTAGTGATACTGTTCCTGGCAATGAATCAACGACGGAACAAGAACAGACCGTCCGGGATGAGTCTGTACCACAAACTTCACATACACAAGGACCGCGTAGGTCGGAGAGAGTCAGAACAGTACCTGAGAGGTATGGGTTCCTGATCTCACCTCATGTAGATATTAATCTTATTGAGGATAATGAGCCGGCTACGTATGAGGAAGCGATACAAAATATCGATTCCGCTTTATGGCAAAAAGCCATGAAGTCCGAGATGGATTCCATGTACGCCAACCAAGTTTGGACACTGGTTGATGCACCAGAAGGCGTAAAGCCTATTGGATGCAGATGGATCTTCAAGAAGAAGACCGACATGGATGGCAACGTACAAACGTACAAAGCTAGGCTTGTAGCGAAGGGGTATCGTCAACAATATGGTATTGATTATGACGAAACCTTCTCACCCGTTGCCATGATTAAATCCATTCGGATAATGCTTGCAATAGCTGCATATTTCGATTACGAGATATGGCAGATGGACGTTAAAACCGCTTTCCTTAACGGAAACCTTTTGGAGGATGTTTATATGCAACAGCCTGACGGTTTTATCGTACCTAGACTTGCAAACAAGGTTTGTAAGTTAAATCGATCCATTTATGGATTGAAGCAAGCATCACGGTCATGGAATCAGCGTTTTGATGAGATCATAAAAGAATATGATTTCGTGCAAAACGCAGATGACCCTTGTGTATACAAGAAGGTTAGTGGGAGAGCACTTACTTTTATTGTCCTTTATGTCGACGACGTATTGCTTATAGGCAATGACATTCCCATGCTAACGTCGGTGAAAGCTTGGCTTTCATTAAAATTCTCCATGAAAGATCTGGGAGAAGCAGCCTTTATTCTTGGAATAAAGATCTACCGGATAGATCTAGAAAGCTGCTTGGACTCTCCCAGAGTACATACATTGATAAAGTGTTGAAGCGATTCAACATGGAACAATCCAAGAGGGGATTGGTTCCAATGGTACGTGGTACCTCTCTGTCTAAGGACATGTGTCCTAAGACTCAGGAAGAGAGAGACCACATGAGTCGGATACCGTTCGCCTCGGCAGTCGGATCGATCATGTATGCCATGATATGTACACGACCTGATGTCTCATATGCTTTGAGCATGTGCAGTCGCTATCAGGCCGATCCAGGTGAAGGTCACTGGATAGCAGTTAAGAATATCCTTAAGTATCTTAAACGAACTAAGGATGCTTTCTTAATTTATGGAGGTGGAGAACTTGCGGTATCTGGGTATACCGATGCAAGTTTCCAAACCGACAAGGATGACTACAAGTCGCAATCCGGGTACATTTTTTGTTTGAATAACGGAGCAGTGAGCTGGAAATCTTCCAAGCAAGATACTGTTGCCGATTCAACAACAAAAGCGGAGTACATCGCTGCATCTGAAGCAGCAAAGGAGGCAGTTTGGATCCGAAAGTTCCTAATCGGATTAGGAGTAGTTCCGTTAGCAGCTGAGCCCGTTCCATTGTATTGTGACAATAAGGGCTATAGCACAGGCTAAGGAACCAAGGTCTCATCAACGGTCCAAGCATGTTCTTCGACGTTACCATCTGATTCGGGAGATTATACATCGTGGCGATGTAAAAGTCGAGAAGGTCACATCAGATGACAACATTGCAGATCCGCTGACGAAAGCTGTTCTTCAGCAAGTTTTTGAACGACACATACATAGTTCGGGTATTAGATGCTTGAGTGACTGGCTATAGGCCAAGTGGGAGATTGTTAGACATTATGTCCCATAGCGTCACTGTTTGTAAATGATATTGTATTATTGTACAAAATTAACTATGTGATAATGAAATTGCCTTTTGCCATTTTGTAATATTATTTACTTTGATATATAAATGGCGAAAGTCCATATGATTAGTACTGGATTGAGATGATATGAGACAGTATCAATCCATAAAGGTTTAATCATTAAATATCCCTAGCCGTAGTATTATCGAGACTGGACATCGATAATGCGGAATAGACTAGTATTGCGCTTGTGCACGTTGTGAGGGCACAATGGCATAGTTCTCATATATTTAAGTATTGGATACTTATGCAAGTGCGATAGGAGGTTTGTTTTTACCGATGGTACGGAAAACAGCTTCGCTCTGGATAGACCCCGCGGAATCCCATTGGTAGTATGTCTGCGTGTCTATGGGAGGCCGCATCAGGGTAGGTGTATATGGTCTTAACCTGAGACTTACATCGCTAGTACTTGCAACAATCGGTAAACTTTGGTTTTGGTGGTTGGGAACCTTAACCGGTTCTGTGTACACCTCTTCTGGGTTTATCGAGAATCGTAGTGTACTGGATGTGATGTCAAGATGGAAGTATCGCTTCAGACATATGGAGGCGATGATCACGCAGGACACAGAACTAGTACTCTATAAAAGGTTGCAACCGTCGGGACAATATGACCAGGTCAGGATTGTCCGATTTAAAGAGACTAGTTGCTTGATGTCCGATATATGTTTCGTACGGGGCAGACACATCTCCAGCCCCAGGCCTAGCATGTGATCATCCGATACTGGATCGATGTACGCAATACTACGGTATACTACGCTTGATATAGATCTTATATTCCTATAAGAATATTTCTGGAGAATTGGGTAGGCATGGCGCTTTGCTAGAAGCCAACCTTGTCTTGTGAATCGGTAAGAACGTAGTACGAGGTACGTGCGTGTTCGGATTATCCGACGACCGTATTTACTGCCAACATATCCGGAGATCTCTTGGGTCGCTTCCTGAAGATTCACCTATGATATTTGATTCGAACTTAATTAATCTTGGATTAATTGCGGAGAAACTTTATCTCGGATAAAGTGCCTTATTTAGAGAGAGAACGATTAATTTGGAATTAATCGATAAAATTATTATATTCGATATAATAATTGAAATTCGATTTCGACGCGAAATTAAAATTAGATTTTAATTCGGGCATACGAGTTAATTTAGAATTAATTCGTTAGCGACGTAAATAATAATTTCGCTAGGAGCGATTATTTATTTAAATTCGATTTAATTAACGTCGCGACGCAAGTTCGGTATTTCGGAAATATCGAATCCGAACGCGTGAGTGGACGTGGGCCCACTTTCATTTGGAAACGTGTGGGGCCCACTTGACACATGTCATTATATGTATTATTTTATTGATAATGCATTGCATGGTGATAGTGTATAATACACTCTAATGTTATGCATGGAATTTGAGTGTTTGACACTCTAAGCCTTTGCATGGCTTGTGTCATAGATTTATTATTATTTAATAAATATTATGGCATAAATATAAATTGATTTTTGGTATCAAAAATCAATTAGAACAAAAAGAAATTTTCTCCTCTCTCTTTTATGACCGAAAACTGCATGCAGTTTTGGTCTTCATCTTCTTCAATTTTGGTTGCCAAAAGCTTGAAGAAAGGTGTTGTTTGGAACATCTTCTCACATGCAAGGCTAGCACCATCAAGGAATCAAAAGAGGTGATAGGGAAACCATCATAGAGCAATGAATACACAAAGCTTGGAGCTTCCTACTTCTTGTCTCCTTGGCCGAATCATCCCAACCTTGGAGCTTCCATTTGGTTTGATTTTTTCTTCATCAACAAAGCATTGTAAGTATGATTCCGCCATACTTCATGTTTATATATATTCTTTGTTGTATTTCATGTATGCTTAATCTTTCCTTGGGACATATTTTAGAAACCAACAAAGGCATGGCAAGGCTCCGGCTTCAATTATGTTTATCATAAACATGTTCACTATTAGTTTCAAAAATTGGATTTTTTGATACTAGATGTGGTACATAAATATGTAATGATGTGCAGAATCTGCGGATTAGCAAGAGACTGACTTCAGTTGAGATCTACCTGCGAGTCGAAAACGGGACGAGAGTCGCTGTTTTAACTGTAGAAACCTAAGTTTTGGAACTGCCATTGGGGCATGTACTTAAATTAGGAAACTGTTATAATGTACCTAGTTTGACTAGAAATATTATCTCTATATCTAGTATAACTCGTTTTAGGTATACCTTTATATTTTAGAACACTAAGTGTTTTATTTATAAAGATGATATTGACATAATCACATTAGATGTGAATAACAGTATTTATATTTTGAATATAAATTAATCTCATACATATAGCATGACAAACAAATAGCTCAAACTAAATTAATCAAATGAGACTTATTTGTGGCATTGTTGTCTGGGACACATTAACAAGACTCGTATATCCACACTTTTGAAGAGTGGGTACTAGGACATATTTGATTCTAATTCAAATGATGTCTACGAATCTAGTTTATTAGGCAAAGTGCCTAAAACACCTTTTACTTGGTAAAAGTGTAAATGCCACCGATCTGTTAGCCCTCGTTCATTGTGATGTAAGTAGGCCCATGTCTAGCTAGGCTAGAGGTGGATATGATTACTTCGTAACCTTTACGGATGTGGCATCGCGTTATGGTTATGTGTTTCTTGTGAAACATAAATCGAAAACTTTTGATAAATTCAAAGAGTTTCGACACGAAGTAGACAGACAGACTGGCTAAAGTATTAAACCGTCACAGTTAGACCGTGGTGGAAAATACTTAAACATATAAGTTTCTCGATTACATGAAAGAGTATGGTATTCTTTCACAGTGGACTCCTCCCGGAACACCTCAATTTGACGGTGTGTCCGAACAGAGAAACCAAAATTTATTGGACATGGTAAGGTTAATGATGAGTCGCTCTGAGCTACCAATTTCCTTCTAGGGATACGCATTAAACAGTGCAATACTTATTTTGAATAAGGTTCCATGAGAATCTGTTAGACAGATTTCATATTAGATATGAACAGGAAAGAAACCGGGTTTTCTCATTCCTGAAGATTTGGGAATACTGGGCATATGTTTGGATGATACAAAATTAGAACCCAAATCTTATAAGTGCTTATTTGTAGGTTGTCCTAGGGAAACCAAAGTATAATACTTATACAACTCACAAGAGAACAATGTAATTGTTGCTCTCCATGCGGTTTTCCTAAGAGGAATACCTACATGCAGTGGTAAGTGGGAGGAAAGTAAAACTCGATGAAAATCGAAGTAATACTATTCCAGGCACCGAGTCTTCACGGAACACAAACAGTTCATCAGGGATGAAATTGTACCAGAATCTTCGAATACACAAGAACCATGTAGGTTGGAGAGAGTCAGAAAACAACCTGGGAGGTATGGGTTTCTGATCTCACCTCATGAAGATGTCAATCTTATTGAGGAAGATGAACTGACTACGTATGAGGAAGTGATACAAGGTATCGACTCATTCTCCAAGGCAAAATGCCATGAAGTCCGAAATGGATTCCATGTATACCAACCAAGTTTGGACACTGGTTGTTGTACCGGAAGGCATTGTGCCTATTGGTACAATATGAGTCTTCAAGGAAGACATACATGGATGGCAACATACAAATGTACACAGCTAGGCTTATACAGAAAAGGTATCGTCATCAACATAGTGTCGATTACGACGAAAACTTTTAACCGTTTCCATGATTAAATCCATTTGGATAATGCTTGCTAATGCTGTATGTTTCATTTATGAAATATGGTAGCTGAACGTCAAAACCACTTTCCTTGAACAGAAACATTTTGGAGGATGTTTAAAACATCCTGACGGTTTTGTCATACCAAAACAAGCAAACAAGGTTTGCAAGTTAATTCAATCCATTTATGGATTCAAGCAAGCATTCCGTTCTTGGAACTAACATTTTGATAAGATCATAATGGTATATGATTTAATTCATAACGAAGATAATTCTTGTGTATAATAGAAGGTTAGTGGAAGCGCACTGACAATGATTGTCTTATATAATGATGATATGTCATTTCTTGGAAATGACATTCCCATAATACAATCGGTGAAAGCTTGACTTTCATGAAAATTCTCCGTAGACTACTTGAGAGAGACAACCTGTATTCTAGGAATAAGGATCTACTAGGATAGATATAAAAGTTGTTGGCACTCTCCGATAACTCGTACATTGAAAAATATGTACGCGACCTGGTGTCTCATATGCTTTGAGCATTTTGAGTCATAATCAGGCCAATCCAAGTGATAGTCACTGGATTAATGTTAAGAACATCCTTAAGTATCTTAGATGATCTAATGATGCTTTCTTAAGCTATGGAGGAGGAGAACTTGAAGTGACTGGGTTCACCGTTGCAAGTTTCCAAACCGACAAAAATGACTATAAGTCGTAATAAGGGTACTATATAGTTTGAATAACAGAATAGTGAGCTGGAAATCTTCCAAGCAAGATACTGTTGCCGAATAAACAACAAAAGCGGAATATTCCTGCAGCTAAGGCAGCAAAAGAAGCAATTTTGGATATGTAAAATTCCTAATTAGATTATGAGTAGTTCTGTTAGTAGCTGAGCTAGGCTACATCACATGCTAAATAATTAATGGTCTCATCAACGAGTCAAGTATATACTTCAACTATTTCATCTGATTCATCGGATCATACATCGTGGCGATGTGATGATCGAATAAATCGCATCAGATGATAACCTTACAAATCCGCTGACGAAAGCTGTTTCTCAGCAGAAGTTTGAGCGACCCGTACATAGTTCAGGTGTAGGACACTTGAGTGATTGGCTATAGGCCAAGTGGGAGATTGTTGGACAATTATGACCCATAGCATCACTATTTGTACAGAACATGGTGTTGTTGTATAAATTAACTATGTGACAAAGGAAATTGCTCTTTTATCATTTGTAATTGGATTACCAAGATAGATAAATGATAAAAGTCCATATGATTAGTACCATATTAATAAGATATGAGACAATATTACTCCACTAAGGTATAATCATTAAATATCCCTAGTCGTAGTATTATCGAGACTGGACATCGATAATACGGAATAGACTAGTATTGCACTTGTGCGCGTTGTGGGAGCATAACGACATAGTTATCATATATTTAAGTATTGGATACTTATGCAAGTGTGATAGGAGGTTGTGTTTACCGATAGTACGGGAACAGCTTCACTCTGGATAGACCCCTCGGAATCCCATTGGTAGTATGACTATGTGTCTATGGGAATCCGAATCAGGGTAGGTGTATTTGGTCTTAACCTGAGACTTGCATCGCTAATACTTGCGACAATCAGTATACTTTGGTTTTGGTCATCCGGGGCTTTAACAGGTTCTGTGTACTCCTCTTCTGGGTATATTGAGAATCGTAGTGTATTGGGTGTGATGTCAAGATGGAAGTATCACTTCAGTCATATGGAGATGATGATCATGTAGGATACGAAACTAGTACTCTTAATGACTGCAGTCATCGGGATAATATGACTATGTCATGTTTATCCGATTATAGAGACTAGTTACCAGAGATCCGATATATGCTTCGTACGGGGCATACACAATTCCAGCCCCAGGCCTAGCATGTGACATTCGATACTGGATCGTAATACGTAATACTACGTATACTACGCCTGACACAGATTACATATTCCTTAAAAGAATATTTCTGGAGAATTGGGTAGGCACGGTGTTTTGCTAGAAGCTAACCATGTCTTGTAAATCGGTAAGAACGTGGTACCGGGTACGCACGTGTTCGGATAATTCGACGACCGAATTTACTGCCAAGATATCCAGGGATCTCATGGGTCGCTTCCCAAAGATTCACCGATGACGTATGACTCGAGCATAATTAATCTGAGATTAATTAGAAGAGAGAGAAAATTAATCTAGGATTAATTACGGTGAGAATTTATCTGGGATAAAATTCAACTAGAAGAGAGAGAACGATTAATTTGGAATTAATCGATAAAATAATATATTTGATATATTAAATGAAATTAGATTTCATAACGGAATTAAAATTGGATTTTAAGTCTGGCGAACGAGTTAATTTAGAATTAATTCGCGAGTGACTTGAATAGTAATTTTGCTAGGCATAATTATTTAATTAAATTTGATTTAATTAAGTGGCAATGGAAAATTCATTAATTCGGAATTAACGAACCCAAGCCCGGAACATGTTTGCGGGCCCACTAGGATTTTGAATCAAGTGGGGCCCACACAAGTCACATCACCTAGTCTATCTCATCACCTTTTGGTTGATGGAAGTGGTTGGGTTGTTGATGACTTGTTTAACACACTAGCTTGATTTGTGATTGACTTTTACCAAACTTTGATTTTGGTATATGTCTTTTGTTTTTGGAAAATAAAATTACAAGTCAACATTTCACTCCCTTTTCTTTTCTCTTCACCGTGAGCCTCTTCCTCTCATTATTCTTCACACTTAAAGAATCATACAAAGGTGATAGGGAAACCTTTTCCATGAGTTTGGAATTCAAGAATCAAGCTTGGAAGCTCAACATACATCAAAAAGAGGAGCTTGAAGCAACTTCAATGAGGCAAAATTTTGTTGTCTACACATCCTTAGCCGATCAAAGTGAGTAATTTCCGCTACTTTACTTTGCATATTCACATGTTTTATGCTTAATGATCTTGGTTATTGTTCTTAGAGAACCCCAACACCTTGTGTATACAAGCGCATCATTGACGGGAAAATGGTTTTTCTTATTTTATACGTCGATGATATTTTACTCATTGGGAATGATGTAAAGATATTATCGGACGTGAAAACCTAGCTAGCAAATTAATTCCAAATGAAAGATTTGGGAGATGACAATTATGTTCTTGGGATTTATATACTTCGGGATCGCAAGAAATGACTGTTAGTTATGTCTCATGCATCCTATATCGACAAGATCCTTGTGCGATTTGGGATGCAGAATTCCAAAAAAGGCAATTTGCCTTATCGGCATTCAATTCATTTGTCAGAGGAAGAGTCTCCTAAGACACCTCAAGATGATGAGGAAATGAAATATATCCCATATGCCTCAGCAATTGGTAGTCTCATGTATGCTATGTTATGTACGAGACCAGACATCTGTTTTTACAGTGGGAGTAGTCAGTAGGTTTTAGTCGAACCCAGGATTGGATCACTGGGTGGCTGTAAAACATATTCTCAAGTATCTTAAGAGAATGAGAGATTATATGCTTGTATATTCCGGTGAGGATATGATCCTAAGGGGATATACAGACTTTGATTTTCAGACATTTGTCGATTCTAGGAAATTAACATCTGGATCAGTGTTTACCCTAGGTGGTGGGGCTATAGTATGGCCGAGTATAAAGAATTTTTACATTGCGGACTCCACCATGGAGGCTGAATATGTAGCAGTTTGTGAAGCAGCTAAGGAAGGAGTCTGGCTCCATAAATTCTTGGGAGATCTGGAAGTTGTTCCAGACATGGATAAACCACTCACACTCTATTGCGATAATAGTGGTGCATTGGCGAATTTAAAAGAACCAAGAAGCCACAAGAGGGGAAAGCCCCACCACCTAGGGTAAACACTGATCCAGATGTTAATTTCCTAGAATCGACAAATGTCTGAAAATCAAAGTCTGTATATCCCCTTAGGATCATATCCTCACCGGAATATACAAGCATATAACTTTATATATTTTGAAATAAAATAATGCATTATTCAATTATCAAAGTGTTTGTTTAATTTTTTGCATATTACACATTATCTAGAATACCCTAGATTACTTATGTGCCTTCAGACTTAGTGTATGAGTGTCATACACAAGAGGATTTAAAGTGGGTACTTTGTTTGTGGTTTATCTATAGCTGCGGTCCATTCTATATTTGTTTGGCGACCTTGATACAGGATCGTCCATGTAGAGACCTGAGAATGGAGGCACCTTGTATGATGTGATCATATAGGACTGGACCTAGATGAAAATGACTTTCCTATAATATCCGTTAAACAAAGAAAATCATTTCGATCTACTATATGGTTATATATAGATTGATATTAATCCTGAGTGTACTACGAACTCCTACATGGCAGACTATGTCCTTTGATTTACAAAGGTGAGGTTGGTGTAGCAGTCCCAACCAATAGCTACGTACTTTGGGGACATGGTCTGGTGTATAGCTAGGGTCGTTTTACATAGACATAGAGTTCACTTCTTCTTGTGAGAAGTAGAAGATTATCTTTCTTAAGGGTTGATGCGGTACATAAATGGTTAGAGCGCTCAAGTCTTTCTATTACGAATAGAAAGATTAAAATTCATAATGGTTATGAATAAATCATTCATTAGAGAATCAATGGTATTTAAGGTAAAAATAATTAGAGGGGTATAACGAATATTATGACCCGACTCTAATTACGAGATACTCGTGAAGGGTTAATCTATATGTAGTGACTATATCGATGGACACCGACTTGGTTCGACTTAATATACCATTTGCGGCAATGAGAGTGCATCTTCAGGTTTTTTGTGGAATAACCTGGAGTTAATAATTCAGAATATTTAAGTAAGAGCTTATTTAATATTTTGAGATTATTGGAGCTCGGAACCGTAGGTCCTTTTGGTCCCCGTGCTAGCTCAATATACTGTAGCGGATTTAGTATAATTGGATAGTCCAATTATATATTCACATATGTATAAATATTATTAATATGATTAATAATATTATTTTGTCACACTTGAAACTATATATTAAAAGTTAATATATGATTTTAATAATTATATGATAATTATTGAATGCATAATTGATGAGTGATAAATGTATCACTATTTCCCACTCATTTAACTTAATATTTTGTATAGTTTCTTGAAATTTGTGAATATTTTGATGTGTTTTGTGTTATTTTGTAGATAAATAAAGTTTCAGGACATTCTGGAGGTGATTTGGAGCAAAACTGTTAAATTTGGCAAAAAGGGTATTTTGGTAATTTTGGGCGTCCCGACACAAAGGGTATTTTGGTAATTTTGGGCATCCCAACACCAAAATAAAGTTTAAGGACATTCTGGAGGTGATTTGGAGCAAAACTGTGAAATTTGGTATTTTGGTAATTTTGGGTGTCCCGACACCGAGGGTATTTTGGTAATTGCACCGCATGCCACGTGTCAAAAATTCAACGAGCAGTTTTTTTTAGCCACCATGCCACGTGTCAAAAATTCAGCAATCCAAAAAAAAAATAATAATAAAATAATAAAAAAATAAAAATCAGAAAAATAATAATAAAAAATTGGATTTCTTTTCCTATAAATAGATTTTGAATTTCTTAGTTTCAATGTACCTCTTCCTCTGAAATCCTTATATATAAATAAAGAGTTCTCTTCTTTAGTTTCTTATATTCAGTTTTATTTACGCTTTGTAATAGTAATTCTATTCATCCATGAAGGGGTAACTTCCCCATGCTGAGGTAATAAGGTAATACTTTTACTTTTGCTATTTAGATTAATCTCCCTTAAAATATAATATATAACTATTTAAAAATCTGAATTAATAAAGGATACCGCCATTTCCGGACGGTTGGTTATTCAATTTAATCTGGTTAACCTGACTTAATGAGGATACCGCCATACTGGACGGTTGGTTTAATTTTTGTTCCGCCTTTATGGCTGGTTATTTTAATTTGACTTAATGAGGATACCGCCATACTGGACGGTTGGTTTAAAATATCACAAGGATATATATATTTTATTGGGAGATATCTAAATAGTAAATAGTAGAAGTTAATTCCTTTTACCTTAGCATTTTATTTATTTTTCTGCATTTACTTTTTAGTACTTTTTATGTCTTTTTACTTGTCCTAACTATGTGTTATAACTAAGTTAGTTTTCTAGGTTGTGATGAAATCTAATATCACCGGTTTATAAGATGTTATTTTATAATTTGAGTAATTTAAAGGTTTACTTATTAAGTCTTAAATGCTTCTTGTTGTTTGATCACCAATAAGATTGATGTGGTAAATCTAAAATGAACTAGACATAGGGATTTTAGGTTTCAACCTTTGACTTAATAGCCCACGATCTTCTTTGAGGATAGATAACCATTTAATAGATTTCTTTACAGGATACGAATATACATGTCGGGCGGGGGTAACCATAATTGGAACTTAAACTTAATGAATTCAGGTAATTTAATTGACATAGACATATGATTCAATTGGATTAAACTGGGTATTTGTGTCTGACCATCGACAGATGCTTTCGCATAAATTCGTGTTCCAGGTTAGTAAACTAATTTATTACACAAACATAAAATAATCACTTCATCTTTTTAAAGATATTAGAAAGATTCACAACCCTAGATCTTTGAGTCTTTTATTTTTCTTAGTATTTTCTTTTGTCTTTTTATTTATTTATTTATTTAGCAAATCTACAAAGCAAATCATATCAAGCAATCAATCACTTCTCCCTCAATTAGATATTTGTAAATAAATAGATTCTACAATTAATAACAACAGTAGGAATTAAGTCATCGTGGGATAGATATTTTTATACTACTTGAACGATACGTGCGCTTGCGTTATACGTGTGTGTTTACGCCGGTCAAGTTTTTGGCGTCGTTGCCGGGGACTTATTTTTCTTGAGTTGTTAATTTTGAAGCTATGCAATTTACTTGTATCTAATTTTCTTTATTTTTATCTGTAATTTTTATTTCTTCCTTTTGTTTTCAGGTGATTAAAAAATGGAACATTTTGAAAGATTACGAGCCTTACAAGAAGATACACCCCAAATCCGGGAGCAACAGTCTAGTTTTCTGAGGCATGTTGTCCAGCCCAACAACTATCACTGGAAGCCAAAATCAAACAATACTACATTTGCTCATCAGAATAAAATGGGGAGATGTGTAATATGTGATGGTAACCACCCGAGCGATCAATGTATATACCTTTCAGAGTGGCAGAATTATTGGAATCATTCAAGGTACGTAGAATCATCACATTTTCCATCTTATCCACCATCTATCTACGATCTTCATCAAGAACCAGATCCGTCAGAGGAAGATCAGTTGAATGACATGCTAAAAGATTGGCTCAAGAAACGAGAAGCTCAATTTGATGTACAAATTCAGAGTCAAGCAGCGTCTATACAGAGGATGACAAATAAAGTTAGACAACTAATAGACAACCTGAATCACATATCTCACAGAGCAAATTCAAATAATACTGAAGAAGCCTTCGAATATCCTGAGATTCATCATGACATTATAACAGAGGACGAGGCTGAGCAGTATCAAGAATTAGAGGTATCAGTTCAGGAACCTGCACCAACAAAGTCTCAATTTGATTTTTATTATTCTGACTCTGACGAGGATGAAGAAGTTGAGTTTCTTGTACTAACTGCACCAACAAAGAAGGATGAAACTTTCCATCCTCAGAATGCAGATCTTGGAGAATGCTTTGCACTAATGTTTGAAGACGATCTACCTAAGCTAATCAGTTCACTCAGATCAGAGGATGAAGACCTAAAATCTGACATTTCTTTACATTCTCACATTGATATTTCAGGAGCATGTATTTCACAGATGACAGATGAAGAACTGAATGCAGAGATCCTAAAATTCATCTGTGAAGAAAGGGTGGAGCAAGAAGCAGAACAAATAGAGGAGCAATTGTCAGACAAAATTAAAGATACAGTGAATTCAGGCGAAACATCACTGTTTTGGGGAGTACAATTTAGAGATATTACTCAGAAACTTGACAGAATGGAATTTCCATTCCAAGTCAAGCACCATACGAGACCTCCTGATTTTCTTTCTTTCTTTTTAGGAACCAATGGAGCAACAAAGATTAAAAAGGTGGCACAAGCACTAAATGAGTCAAAATTCTTTTTACCACTTTACTGTTGGAAGAGACCATTCAAAAGCAACGCTCACGGGATTGTCTTTAATAGGACATCCAAAATGACGTTGAAACCTCCTTGACAGATAGATTTCAGTCACGTCTGGCTGAAGACGAAAAATTTAGCGCTAGCAGGGAGGCAACCCATGCAATTTGTTGTAATTTTTGTTTTCATATTTCATGTTATAGAATTTTTAATTTTGTGTTGTTTTGTAGGGAAAAGCACAAACAGAGCATTTTAAAACAGAAGGAATGGTGTTTGGCAATCATAAAGATGAGAACCAATTCATTAGCAATGGCTGAGTAAAGAATTAATTCTTGAGACACATCATAATGGATTTATATACCAAACGAGTAGCGTATTGCGCACACAATTCTGTTGCCTTTATTTTTGCTTTGATTCGCTTTTCAGTTGTAATTATCTTTATTTTCGTAGACAGGATCCAGACTTTTTGACCTTTCACAATTTCTTTTATTTTATTTTGCCAACAAGCTTCCTTTGGAAGATACTAGTGCTATTATTACTCACCATTTTTCAGGTACTATAAATTCAGCCCGTCATTGCACTTTTGAAGGCATCCAGAGTTGAGAAAGAAATACATAAAACATGGAAGCCACTTCAAGAAGACGAGTTGAAAACATTTGTATGTTTTGCGGAAGTAGTGTTGGTGTTAAGCCACAATACGTAGAAGCAGCAAAGGAATTGGGACGAGTCTTAGCTGCAAGGAATATGCACTTAATATATGGCGGAGGAAATCTTGGACTAATGGGGATCGTTTCAAAGGCTGTACAGGAAGAATGGAGTCACGTTTTGAGAATCATCCCAAAACCCTTGGCAGAGGCGAATCTTATTGGATCATCAAACGGAGAGGAACTGATCATGCCAGGTATGTCTGCACGACTGGTAGAAATGATTAACCGTTCTGATGCTTTTATCGCTTTGCTAGGTGGCTTGGGCACATTGGAGGAAATTTTTATAGGTCTATCTTTGGTGAACCTGAACATACACCAGAAACAGCTTGGACTACTCAACGTTGATGGATTTTATGATTTTCTTTGTTTGTTTCTTGATGATGCCCAGAGAAATGGGTTCGTGTCAAAACCTATGAAAGAACTCCTTTTTACTGCCAGGTCTGCTCCGGATCTAATAGACCAATTCTTAGCCTATGAACCACAAGTTGATCCTATCCTTTCAAAGATAAAATGGTCCGATGATGATCGTGGTAAGAAGCGTCGAATAAATCTGGATCTTAACCTTTAATTTGCTTGTAGTAATTCAGCTAACCAGATACTATCTTCTAAACTCTTTTTCTAGTGTTTAAAGACATTGGGGACAATGTCTCATTTAGGTTTGGGTGTGAGGAATAGTTAATAGTATCTTGTTTTTATTGTATTTTTATTTTTAGTCCAAAAGTTTTTCGAAAAATACAAAAAAATTAAAATTTTTTTCAAAAATTACAAAAATATTTTGCATTTTTATCAAAGGCATATTTAAAGCTAGGTGATGGTTTGATGTCTTCCTTCACTCACTACCTTTATATAAGGAAAAGCTGTGAAGGCACCTAGATAATCATTCACCCGTAGCTTGTTGTGATAGACTAGTTTGGAGGACTTGTTGTTTATTCCTGACACCAAGCGATAAGAGCCTAAGAGGCTAGGGTACTTAAGTGAGCCTCGCTCCACCCTCCCTCTGGGGAATCTACAACGGGAAGTCCATTCGACAGTTAGTCACACACTATGACCAGTAAAAATTATTTCTTTATGGTTTTGTTTTTATGTTGACTTAAAAGGTGAAATTGGTAAGAAATAGCTGTGTAAGGAATTCTCACTCCTGATACGTATTTCAAACCTATATTTCGAAACAAGTTAATTTTTGTTTATTTCCTTTTGAATTATTTAATTTGTAAATTCTCCATAAAACTGACTAAAATGGATCTTCATATACTTAGTTGGCAGATATTATCAACATACATGGTAACATACGGACAAAGGATAAAATTGAAAAGATTGTAATATTCAGTGCTATAGTTTAATTGGAGAAGCATCTCAAAAAAGTGATGGAATAAAACAAAAAAAAAAATATCTGAGATCCGAGTTATTAAGTCTGTAAGAGTGTTTTAACACCTAGTGCCCTAAAACCAACTGGTTTGGGAGTCACTGGCCCAAAGCTCGCTACATGGATCAAAAAGATGATAGAAAATAAATATATATATCTGAAGTCTGAGTAATTAAGTCCGTTGGGGTGTCTTAACACCTGATGCCCTAAAGCCAACTGGTTTGGGAGTCACCGACCTAAAGCTCGCTACATAGATGGAAGATATTGTATATAAATAAAAAATAGAGAAGAAATCAAAGAAAAAATCAGAAAAATCAGAAAACTTATTCCATTACTACAAAATATGTGAAATCTAATAAAACTTTAGGACAAAAATGTTACTCTCTTATCAACTGCACTTATGACTGTTGTGGGCAAAAATGAGTTGTTTAATATTTTGTTAACTGTGTATATGAGGAATGATAAAAATAATCGGAGAATTTACTTATTCAGTAATTTAGAATGAAACAAAACAACTAGTAAACTTGGAGTAGAAGTTTCACCTAATTAAGTCACAAACTTCTTTATTCTCTTTTCTCTTGTCTTTTTGCTTTTGTGTGCATTAGTTTCACTACTTTTTTTACTTTTATAAAATGTTTGTGGGTATCATTACTGTAAACCTTCACGAGACAACAACTCGTCCACTAGGGACACCTAGGGGTTTAAAGGCTTGTTGCATATGCTAAATGTAATCGTGATCCCTACGAAAGTGGTTTAGTTAAAATTTTATTATGTTATTTTATTTTGCTCGAGGACTAGCAAAATGTTAGGTTTGGGGGTGTGATGAGTGATAAATGTATCACTATTTCCCACTCATTTAACTTAATGTTTTGTATAGTTTCTTGAGTTTTGTGAATATTTTGATGTGTTTTTTGTTATTTTGTAGATAAATAAAGTTTCAGGACATTCTGGAGGTGATTTGGAGCAAAACTGTGAAATTTGGTGAAATTTGACAAAAAAGGTATTTTGGTAATTTTGGGCGTCCCGACAGAAAGGGTATTTTGGTAATTTTGGGCATCCCGACACCAAAATAAAGTTTACGGACATTCTGGAGGTGATTTGGAGCAAAACTGTGAAATTTGGCAAAAAGGGTATTTTGGTAATTTTGGGCGTCCCGACACCAAGGGTATTTTGGTAATTGCACCGCATGCCACGTGTCAAAAATTCAACGAGCCGTTTTTTTTAGCCACCATGCCACGTGTCGAAAATTCAGCGATCCAAAAAAAAAATAATAATAAAAAAATAAAAATCAGAAAAATATTAATAAAAAATTGGATTTTTTTTCGTATAAATAGAATTTTGAATTTCTTAGTTTCAATGTACCTCTTCCTCTGAAATCCTTATATATAAATAAAGAGTTCTCTTCTTTAGTTTCTTATATTCAGTTTTATTTACGCTTTGTAGTAGTAATTCTATTCATCCATGAAGGGGTAACTTCCCCATGCTGAGGTAATAAGGTAATACTTTTACTTTTGCTATTTAGATTAATCTCCCTTAAAAGATAATATATAAACTATTTAAAAATCTGAATTAATAAAGGATACCGCCATTTCCGGACGGTTGGTTATTCAATTTAATCTGGTTAACCTGACTTAATGAGGATACCGCCATACTGGACGGTTGGTTTAATTTTTGTTCCGCCTTTATGGCTGGTTTATTTTAATTTGACTTAATGAGGATACCGCCATACTGGACGGTTGGTTTAAAATATCACAAGGATATATATTATTTTATTGGGAGATATCTAAATAGTAAATAGTAGAAGTTAATTCCTTTTACCTTAGTATTTTATTTATTTTTCTGCATTTACTTTTTAGTACTTTTTATGTCTTTTTACTTGTCCTAACTATGTGTTATAACTAAGTTAGTTTTCTAGGTTGTGATGAAATCTAATATCACCGGTTTATAAGAGGTTATTTTATAATTTGAGTAATTTAAAGGTTTACTTATTAAGTCTTAAATGCTTCTTGTTGTTTGATCACCAATAAGATTGATGTGGTAAATCTAAAATGAACTAGACATAGGGATTTTAGGTTTCAACATTTGACTTAATAGCCCACGATCTTCTTTGAGGATAGATAACCCTTTAATAGATTTCCTTACAGGATAGGAATATACCTGTCGGGCGGGGGTAACCATAATTGGAACTTAAACTTAATGAATTCAGGTAATTTAATTGACATAGACATATGATTCAATTGGATTAAACTGGGTATTTGTGTCTGACCATCGATAGATGCTTTCGCATAAATTCGTGCTCCAGGTTAGTAAACTAATTTATTACCCAAACATAAAATAATCACTTCATCTTTTTAAAGATATTAGAAAGATTCACAACCCTAGATCTTTGTGTCTTTTATTTTTCTTAGTATTTTCTTTTGTCTTTTTATTTATTTATTTATTTAGCAAATCTACAAAGCAAATCATATCAAGCAATCAATCACTTCTCCCTTAATTAGATATTTGTAAATAAATAGATTCTACAATTAATAACAACAGTAGGAATTAAGTCCTCGTGGGATCGATATTTTTATATTACTTGAACGATACGTGCGCTTGCGTTATACGTGTGTGTTTACGCCGGTAAATAATATTAAATTATATATGATATAATTTAATAAGGCCAAATTTTGAATTTCTAAATTTTGGGTTTTGGAAACCCTTGGTGAGTTATGCTAGGTTGCAAAACTCTTGCATTAAATTTGGAAACTCATGGTGAGTTATGCTAGGTTGCAAAACTCTTGGATTTAAATTTGGTGGTTACACTTTTTGAAAGGTAATTACACTTTTAATTTTGTAACATATATTTCATTATGGTAAATAAATTTTATGTTACAAAATTAATGCAAAAATCTATGCTTGGCCGAAAATTCATTGGAGGAATAAGAAGGGTTTTATTTGTTTTGGAAACAAATAACCCTAAATATAAAAAGAAAAATATGTTTTTCTTTTGTAAGACTTTTCATTACAACCCTAGCCACCTTTATTCTTCTTCATTCATCTCTCAAAAGTTGAGAAACACCATGGAAGAATAAAAAGAAGAAAAAGATAAAGAAAAATAATTGTGACAAAAATCTCAAAAGAGTTTAGGGATTTTATTTGTATGAGTCAAGCCCACACTTACTTTCGTTGGTTGTGAGACATAGTACGGAAGACTCTTTTGGTGTCAAAAAAATCAAAATCCATCTCTTTCATTCACTCTTTCATCACACACGGCAGTGAGCATTTTTATTGCTCACTGCCGCCCAATCAACAGGAGAAACGGGGTTAGGTTTGTTTCCTTTTTTATCCAGAATTTTTAGGGAACCTAAAGGGTATTTTTGGGGCTGTGTTTGAATTTTTTTTTTTGGCTGAAAAATCAGACCTGAAACATAACAGAAACTGATTCCTATAAGGGCTGAACTGTGCAGTGTTTTTTGGCGCATAACGTGTCCAAAAACAGTCTGATTTTTACACTGGTATTCGGGGCTGTTCGGGGACTGTTCCGGGACCATTTCGGGGCTGATATTTTGTTCAAAATAGTAGCAAAATTTCAATGGTACTGTTGGTCATATTCGACAACTTAAAGGGAAGGGCAGAAAAATTTTCAAGTCCGATCCGGGTGCCTAAACCGTTTCCGCTGCGCACGGAAACCGTTTCCTACTGACGAAATTGTATATTTTATTTATAAGAAAATATTGTTCACAAACATATTTATAGGAAATCACATGAGAACATGGCACGCCAAGTACCAACTCCAATAATTTCTCCCATTTACTATAGTTCCATAATCGATAGTATCTCATATCCATCACCTCTGCGTGCTTATCAAATAAGCACGATATGAAAATGTCTCCATGCGACACTATCTCTCGAATTATATGGTACTTTCATTCCACATGCTTCCACTTTTGATGTGCCCTGGGTTCCTTTGCTTACGCAATAGCTCCGGTATTATCATAGTGAAAGGAATTAGATTCTCAATGCTTGGGACAACTCCCAATTTTGTGACAAAGTTTCTAATCAAGACAGCTTTTATTGCAGCCTCAAATGCCGTAATATATTCCCATTCAGTGGTAGAATCAGTTGTCAATCCCTGTTTGGAACTTTTCCAACTAACTGCAGCACCATTAAGGGTAAATACGAATCCCGATGTAGACTTTCTATCATCCAGATCCGATTGGAAATCTGAATCCATATACCCATTAACTTGCAGCTCTCCTTCTCCATAAATAAAAAACTTACCCTTAGTACCCTTAAGATATTTTATGATATGTTTAACGACCATCCAATGGTCGTTGCCCGGATTCGAATGATATCTACTGGTTACACTAACCGAGTGACTAATATCAGGTTACGTACACAACATGGCATACATAATGCTACCCAAACATGAAGCATAAGGTAGATTAGACATTCTCATCTTTTCTTCTTCAGTTTGCGGCATATTTTCTTCGAAAGACGTATACCATGTCGGAAAGGTATGTTAACTATCTTACAGTTACTGAAAGTTTACCTTTCTAAGATCTTATCTATGTACGTAGACTGAGACAATCCAATAAACGTATTCTCTCTATCTCGATAGAGTTTTATGCCAAGACATAAGAAGCTTAACCCAGGTCATAGTGAAGTTTTTACAGAGATAAGCTTTCATGCCCTACATCATCCCGATATCATTCCCAATGATCAGGATGTCATCCATATAGAGTACCAAAAACACCACCATACTCCCACTGACCTTTTTATACACACAATATTATGTAATCTTGAGGAAACCAGACAATCTAATGACCTCATCGAATCAAAGATTCCAACTCCGTGAAGCTTGTTTAAGCCTACAAATAGACTTTTTAAGCTTACAAACCATACCCAAGTCTTGGCTGGACGCAAAACCCTCCGACAGTTCCATATAAATTGTTGGACAATTATGACCCATAGCGTCACTATTTGTACAGATCATGGTGTTGTTGTACAAATTAACTATGTGACAAAGGAGATTGCACTCTTATCATTTGTGATTAGATCACAAAGATATATAAATGGTAGGAGGTCCTTATGATTTATTCCTGGATTGAGAATGATATGAGACAGTATCAGTCCACGAAGGATAAATCATTAAATATCCATAGTCAGAGTATTATCGAGATTGGACATCGATAAATACGTAAAAGACTAGTATTACACTTGTGCGCGTTGTGAGGGCACAAACGACATAGTTCTCATATATTTGGGTATAGGATACTCATGCAAGTGTAATAGGAGGTTGTGTTTTACCGATGGTACAGGAAACAGCTTCGCTCTGGATAGACCTCCTCGGAATTCCATTGGTAGTATGATTATGTTTCTATGGAAGTCCGAAATCAGGGTAGGTGTATTTGGTCTTAACCTGAGACTTGCACCGCTAATACTTGCGACAATCAATATACTTTGGTTGCGGTCGTCCAGGACTTTAACAGGTTCTGTGTAAGCCAATGCTGGGTATATTAAAAATCATAGTGTGTTGGGTGTGATGTCAAGATAGAAGTATCACTCCAGCCATATGGAGATGATGATCGCGTAGGGATACAAAATTGGTTCTCTAAAAAGGTTGCAACCGTCGGGATAATATGACTTGGTCATGATTATCTGATATTAAAGGGACTAGTTGCTCGTAATCCGATATATGCTTCGTACGGGGCAGACACTGTACCAGCCCCAAGCCTTGCATGTGATCATCCGATATTGGATCGAAATACGTAATACTATGTATACTACGCCTAATATAGATCCTTTATTCCTGTAAGGATATTTCTGGAGAATTGGGTAGGCATGGCGCTTTGCTAGAAGCCAATATTGTCTTGTAAATCGGTATAAACGTAGTACAAGGTACTTACGTGTTTGGATAGTCCGACGACCGAATTTACTGCCAACATATCCGGGGATCTCATGGGTCGTTTCCCAAAGATTCACTGATGACGTATGACTCGCACTCTTAATTAATCTGGGATTAATTAGAAGAGAGAGAAAATTAATCAGGGATTAATTGCGGAGATATTTTATCTGGGATAAAATATCATTAAAGAGAGAAAACGATTAATTTGGAATTAATCGGTTAAATTAATATATTTGATATATTAAACGAAATTGGATTTCGACGCGGAATTAAAATTAGATTTTAATTCGGGCGAACGAGTTAATTTAGAATTAATTCGTTAGCGACGTGAATAGTGATTTCGCTAGGCATAATCATTTTATTACGTCGCAATGGAAAATTCATTAATTTGGAATTAGCGAACCCGAGCCCGGGATTGTTTGCGAGCGTATTCGTATTTCGAATTCGAGTGCGGCACGCAAGTCAAATCAAGCATCAAATCGCTAGTCGCATCAAGCGTCAAATCACTTGTCACTTTTGTTGGATAATATGACCCATAACGTCACTATTTGTACAGATCACGGTGTTGTTTTACAAATTAACTATTTGACAAGGAAATTGCACTCTCATCATTTGTGATTAGATCACCATAGATGTATAAATGAAGAGAGGTCCATATGATTAGTTCCTGGATTGAGATGATATGAGACAGTATCAGTCCACGAAGGATTAATCATTAAATATCCCTAGCCGGAGTATTATCGAGACAGGACATCGATATTGCGGAATAGACTAGTATTGCACTTGTGCGCGTTGTGAGGGCACAACGGCATAGTTCTCATATATTTAAGTATTGGATACTTATGCAAGTGCGATAGGAGGTTGTGTTTCACCGATGGTACGGGAAACAGCTTCGCTCTGGATAGACCCCTCGGAATCCCATTGGTATTATGACTATGTGTCTATGGGAGGCCGAAATCAGGGTAGGTGTGTATAGTCTTAACCTGAGACTTACATCGCTAATACTTGCGATAATCGGTAGACTTTGGTCTTGGTGGTACAGGGCTTTAACCGGTTCTGCGTACACCGCTTCTGGGTTTATCAGAGAGTCGTAGTGTATTGGGTGTGATGTCAAGACGGAAGTATCACTTCAGTCATATTGGAGATGATGTCACGCAGGATATGGTACTAGTGCTCTTGAGTGTTGCGCAACCATCGGGATATTATGACTAGGTCATGCATATCCGATTATAGAGACTAGTTACCAGACATCCGACATGTGCTTCGGACGGGGCAGACACTTATCCAGCCCCAGCCCTAGCACGTGACTATCCGATACTGGGCCGATATACACAATACTACGGTATACTACGCTTGATACAGATCTATATATTCCTGTAAGAATATTTTTGGAGAATTGGGTAGGCATGGCGCTTTGCTAGAAGCCAATCTTGTCTTGTAAATCGGTATAAACGTAGTACAAGGTACTTACGTGTTCGGATAGTCCGACGACCGTATTTACTGCCAACATATCCGGAGATCTCATGGGTCGCTTCCTGAAGATTCACCGATGATGTATGACTCGCACTATAATTAATCTGGGATTAATTAGTAGAGAGAGAAGATTAATTTCTAGAGAGAGAAAATTAATCTGGGATTAATTACGGAGATATTTTATCTCGGATAAAATATCGTTAAAGAGAGAGAACGATTAATTTGGAATTAATCGATAAAATAATATATTCGATATATTATAAGAAATTGGATTTCGACGCGGAATTAAAATTAGATTTTAATTCGGGCGAACGAATTAATTTAGAATTAATTCGTTAGCGACGTGAATAGTGAATTCGCTAGGCGTAATCATTTAATTACGACGCGACGGAAAAATCGTTAATTTGGAATTAGCGAACCCGAGCCCGAGAGTGATTGCGAGCGCATTCGCATTTCGAATTCGAGCGCGGTACGCAATTCGCATCAAGCGTCAAATCGTTAGTCGCGTCAATTGTCAAATCACTTGTCACTTTGAGTGATGTGATATGATATGTTGTCACTTTATTAAAGTGAAGTGACTTGATGTAAAAAGTAGAAATGATGGGTGAAAAGTTGAAAGCTTTTTACTTTTGCTTTTGACTTTTTTAATTAAAAGTTTTGTATATATTTTATTTATATTACTTAGTAAATAAAAGATAAATAAAATGATATACAAAAGGATGTCTCTCTCTCTCTTCACATGTGATTCACGGTTTTAGGCTTTTGGAGCCAAAACCCTTCATCTTTCTCTCTTCTCCCTCTCACGGCTTCAAGCCGATTTCTTCACAAAATTTTCTGGTTTGACCGAAATTTTGAGAAGCAAATTAAGAAGAGTAGTGCTAGCACACACATGGGTTATATTATAGTGATAGGGAAACGAATTTATGAGCATGGAAAAGCTTGAAGCTTGGAGCTTCCATGGAGTCCATCCATGGCCGAATCTTGGAGAGACAAGAAGGACCAAAACCGAGCAGTCCAGCAGCACAAGGAGCTCCATTACCGCGCGAGTTTGAGAAGCTTGAAGGCTTGTATTCTTCATTTCATCAAAACCCATCAATGTGAGTATGAATTCTGCCTTACTCATTGGTTGTATTCAACTCGTTTTTATGCATGATTGATGATTCTTGGGACTTGATTGAAACTCAACAATGGTATCTTGAGCTATTGGTTGCATAAAACGAATTTAGGGTTCTTGAGCAAAATTTGGGGCTTTTTGATTTAAGCATGATTTTGACAAATTATTTGTTTAAGAATTTTGTATATGAATAACTTAGAGTTATATGTAATCAATTTGAAGAAAAATTGATTGGATTGATTTTCCCCAATTTGCTTATTGTTGGCCAAAACTTTAATTTGGGTAAACTCAATTTGAGCATCAAATGATTAAATTGTTTAGTATAGTATGCTTGAATGAGGTTGAATTGATGTTGTGCATAATCAATTTCATGAAATTTGGTTGGATCCATTTTTCCCCAAATTTTGGGCATGACAAATTTGGGTAAACTTGATTTTGAGCATGTTTAATGAAATTGGATGATTTAGAATGCTTGAATGTTGTTTAATTGATGATTGATTAGATCAATTTGATGAAAAAGTGTTTGGAACAATTTTTCCCCAATTTGCTTGTGATGGCCGAAAATATGAACCCTAATATTGTCTTGGATTTTTCATTTTTGTTCATTGGATGACTTGCAAATCATTTGGGATGTTGAATTTATGTTTAATTTGGTTCAATTGGATTGAATTTGATTTGGGCATAATTTCCCTCTTTGGCCGAGACACTTGAAGCATGAAATTGGGTTTGATTTTGATCAAATCATGTTGGACATGATTCATTGATGTTAAGCATGATTAATTGGACAAATTTGATGTTTTGGAAACTTTGATTTGGGTAATTAATAATGTTATACACTTTAGGTAATTTAATTGGGAAATTTGGAATTTTTGGAATTAATTATTGGGCTTAAAATTGGATTTGGGCCTCTTTAAGTTGTTATTGGGTTTATTGGACTTTGTTGTACAAAGTTGGTTTAGGCCAAAATTGGTTGGATCCAATTAGGCCCAAAACCGCTTCCAAAAGGCCCAAATGCGACTAATAAACCTTTAACGTTTAATTGGGCCTAATGGGCCTGAATTAATTTATGGGCTTATGGGGTAACTCCCGGATTGGACTTTGGTTGCGGGTTTGACCCAAGTTGACCAAAAGTCCACGCCTTGAAAAAATTAATTAAAAGCCCATTGGACTTTAATTAAATTAATATTGGATATTAATCGGGCTTTGAGACCCGTAACGATTAATTTGGAATTTAAGTCGTAAAGGTTTATTTTATAAAGTGTAATATTTAATTTGGAATTAAATAATGAATTAGAATTAAATGCGTATTAAATTGGATTTAATTATGTAATTTAATTTAATTCATAAAATCGTACTTTGAGTACGTGTTCGCAATACGAGTTTGACTCGAACAAAATCAAATCTTTGTTTGAACATTGGATGATCACTAATTATCAAGATTAATTAATTTGATTAGATTGATTGATAACATGCTTGTATGAATACATGGTTGTGATGTTTGAATAATGTATATCGGATGGATATTAGAAGGGTGGGGCGATTTTAGAAATTGTTGTAATAAATTTGATTTAATAATTGGACCTGCGTGTCCAGCCTTATCTCATATTTCTTTGTATTCTCTTCTCACCTATTCCCCTCCATGTAAATGAGGTTTCTTTAGAAGTGTAGTGTAACGGGTAGAAGTAATACAAGTGCTAGCTTGGAGAGAGAAAGTGAGAGATTTGATCTAGGATCAATGTAAAATATCCATCTGCATATCATTATTATTTTATCATATGCGCTTTATTATGTGTTTAGAATGCATGTTTAAGGGTGTATGATGATGAGACCTTAACAAAGAATAAAATTGGTAGCCAATTTGCACGCGAAAAACCCTCGTTAAATATCAAGCGTTTATTTTCCTTCCATTGAGTGATTCTTACTCAAGATCCGAGATTGGCAGGGGTTGTTGGCCAAAGTCAAGCCCTTATCCGTTGAAGATGTGTTTTAATCACGAGGCTTTGTTCCATATCGGTGTCGTGTCCAAGTTGTGGTTTGTTGGCCAAAGTCAAGACCACTTCTTGTCCATTGACATTGATTACGAAGCTTCCATGTCAATGGGTCCGCGCTTGACTGGGGTCACTAGGTTTGTTGTGCCAAAGCCAAGGCCTAGTTGATTCAGAGGAAAAAAGTTAGGGTATAAATTCGATGTATAGGCATATATAAGATATATGTTTGGGACTTGGATGTCCACCTACTGGATCTAGGAGTTGGATGAGATCCAATTGATCTTAGAGATCTACCTAGTTAATTATCATACAATTTGTTGGCCAAAGTCAAGATTGTGTGATATTTAACGGGATCCTAGCCCACTAGGAAACACGGTTTCCCGAGTACTCGACAGAGGGTTAGAGGCTCGACGAAAAATAGTGGGAGGCAAGAATTGAATTTGCAATACTCGTTCAATTACTCGCCATACGCGCTCATTTAAATTATTTCGTCATTAGATTAAATGTTAGTTGGACTAATATTTAATTGTTGTTTTAATAAACAGTTGGACTGTATTATACTTGATTATATATAATTGGATTTTATTAATCAATATATTTGAATTAATTAATTTCAGTTTACAGTTGATTTTATAATTGGATTATAGTAATCAATGTAATTGAGGTTAATTAATTTGGATTATATTTGATTATATAGTTGGACTATTATAATCATTATAATATAGTACCACTAATCGTTGATTAAATAGTTGGACTATTGTAATCAAGATAAAATTAAAAAGTTGGATATTTAAAATATAATCTGGGATTAAAATATTTTAAATGATTTAATTTTCAAATTGGGAATAAAATAATAGGTACTTTATTTGATAAAATAACTTATTATACCTTAAGCCCAAAATAAGCAAAATAAGTAGAGCATAAAATCTTTGGAAGATTTATGTGATGATGACTTTAATGCTTAATTTAATATACTTGTCATAAATCTAATTTTAGATTTAAGAAGTATTAAAATTGCAATTTATAATTCTTGGAGAATTAATTGACTATTCTAGAGGAGATAAAGTCAAAGTTTGCAATTGGGCATGTAGCACGAGGTGCACATCGTTTCGATATTCTAAAAACCCAAGGCTTGGCCTAAGGTTTCTGAAATATTGAAAAGGATAATTGACATATCCCAAAGTGACTACCATTTGGATATGGCAGACACGAAGGAATTAAAGAAAGGGCAAGGCTCTTACTTTGAAAATGTTTGTCTTAGTTATGTTCACAGCTAGTATTGAAATTAGATTTTAAATACTTAGTGTGGTACATAAAATGTATGTATTGATGTTCAGAATCTGCTTTGAGCAGGATACTGACTTCAAGCTGAGATTGCTCTGCGAATCGGAAACGGGACGAAAGTCGCTGTTTCGACCGTAGATACCTAAGTTTAGGAACTACCCTTCGGGTGTGTACTTAAATAGGAACTGTTATAATGTAACTAGTTTGACTAGAGACATTATCTCTATATCAGTGCTTAATCCATTGTGGATAAACCTTTATATTCTAGAACACTAAGTGTTTCATTATATAAAGATGATACTGAGATAAACACATTTAATGAAATATAACAGAATTTATATTTTGAATATAATTAAAATCTCAAAATATAAAATGACAAATAAATAGCTCAAATTGATTTGATCAATAGAGACTTATTTGTGGCATTGTTGTCTTGGGACACAATTATACAAGACTCGTATATCCACACTTATGAAGAGTGGGTACTAGGACTGATTTGACTATTCAAATAAGTCTACGAATCTAGTTTTTTTTTTTTTAGGTAAAGTACCTAAAATACTATTACTTGGTAATAGTATAAGTGCCACCGATCTGTTAGCCCTATCATGGGAAGTTAGGGGGCCCATATCTAGCTAGGCTAGATGTGAACATGAATATTTCGTGACATTAAACGGATGTGGCATCACGTTATGGTTATGTGTTTCTTTGAAGAACACAAATCGGAAACTTTTAGAGTTTCGACACGAAATAGACAGACAGATCGGCTATAGTATTATACCGTCACGGTAAGACCGTATGGAAAATACTTAAAGTAATAAGTTTCTTATATACTTGAAAGAGTATAGTATTCTTTTAAATGAGGACTCCTCCAGGAACACGTCCAAAGTGACGGTGTGTCCGAACGGATTAACCGAATCATGTTAGACATGATAAGGCTAATCATGAGTGCTCTGAGCTGCCATTCCTTCAACGGATAAGTTTAACAGTGCAATAACTTATTTAGAATAAGGTTCCATATAATCTTTTGAAAATGTCATATAGGATATGAACAGGGAAGAAACGAGGTTATCTCATTCCTGATAATTTGGGTATGCTAGGCATAACGTTTGGATGATACCAAACTAAGACCCAAATTGGTAAGTGCCAATATAGGTTATCCTAAGGGAAACCATAAGTATAGTACTTATAAATCTCACATGAGAACAATGTGATTGTTGACTACCATGCGGTTTTTCCTGAAGGCACCGATATGTAGTGGTAAGTGGGAGGATAGATAGTAAAACTCATGAAAATCGGAGTAATATATTCAAGGCACCTATTCCTAATGGAACATAAAAGTTCATCAATGATGAAACTATACAATAATCTTCGAATACACGAACCGTGTAGATCAGAGAGAGTCAGAAAACAACCTGGGGTATGGGTTTCTGATCTCACCTCATAAAGATGTTAATCTTTTAGGTACACCAACCGATTACGTATGAGGTAGGAACAAGGTATCGACTCCCTATTATGACAAAGTGTCATGAGTCCAAAATGATTCCATGTATATCAACAAGTTTGGATACTAGTTGATGTACCATAAGGCATTGTGCCTATTGGTACTTTATAAGTCTTCAAGGAAGACATACATGGAAGGCAACATACCAACGTACTAAGCTAGGCTTGTAAAGAAAATGTAGAGTTATCAACATTGTGTTGATTCCGACGAAACCTTTTACATGTTGCCATTGTAAATCCATTTGGATAATGCTTGCTAAAGCTGTGTATTTCATTTATGAAATATGACAGCTTAACGGAAAATCGCTTTCCTGACAAGGAAACCTTTCGGAGGATGTTTATAACATCCTGTCGGTTTTATCGTACCATAACAGCAAACAAGGTTTGCAGGTTATTCGATCCATGTTTGGATTGAAGCAAGCATAGGTTTCTAGGAATTGTCGTTTTGATGTAATTATAATGGAGTATGATTTAATTCAAAACGAAATGATTCTTGTGTATAAAAAGGGTTAGTGGGAGTGCACTGACATGAATGTCCTGTAAAATAATGATAATATGTCATTTCTTGGAAATGAAATTCCCATAAAGCAATCGGTGAAAGCTTGGCTTTCATAAGAAATTCTCCGTAGAATTCTGGGGAGTAACAACCTTTATTCAAGGAATAAAGATCTACTGGGATAGATTTGGAGTTGTTAACACTCTGGGAAATTGTACATTTAAAATGTACTGATATGGTGTCCCATACGCTTGAGCATATGGAGTCACAATCAGGACAATCCAAGTGATGATAGTCATTGGATTGAAGTTAAGGACATCTATTAGTATCTTAGAGAACTAAAGATGCTGTCTTAAATTATGGAGTAGGAGAACTTGAAGTGACTAGGATCACTGCTGCAAGTTTCCAAACCGGTAAATACTGCTGCGGCACTATAAAGTTTGAATAACGGGACAGTAAGCTGGAAATATTCCAAGCAAGATAACTGTTACCGAATTAACAACAAATACGGATTATTGCTGCAGTTGAGGCAGCAATAGAATCCATTTGGATCGATAATAAATCTAATTAGATTAGATTTAGTTCTGTTAGCGGCTGAGCTAGGTGTCAGCACAGGCTAAAGAATTAATGGTCTCATCAACGATCCATATATATACTTCTATATTCATCTGATTCGTTCGGATCATACATCGCGGCGATGTGATGATCGTATAAATCGCGTCAGAAGATAATTACACAAATCCGCTGACGAAAATCTTTTCTCAGCAATTTGAGCGAACCGTACATAGTTCGGGTGTTAGACACTCGAGTGACTGGCTATCTGCCAAGTGGGAGATTGTTGGATAATATGACCCATAGCGTCACTATTTGTACAGATCACGGTTTTTGTTTTTACAAATTAACTATGTGACAAGGAAATTGCACTCTCATCATTGTGATTAGATCACCATAGAGTATAAATGAAGAGGGTCCATATGATTAGTTCTTGGATGAGATGATATGAGACAGTATCAGTCCACGAAGGATTAATCATTAAATATCAAGCCGGCCGAGTATTATCGAGACAGGACATCGATATTGCGGAATAGGCTAGTATTGCACTTGTGCACGTTGTGAGGGCACAACGGCATAGTTCTCATATATTTAAGTATTGGATACTTATACAAGTGCGATAGGAGGTTGTGTTTCACCGATGGTACCGGGAGGGGAAACAGCTTCGCTCTGGATAGACCCCTCGGAATCCCATTGGTATTATGACTATGTGTCTATGGGAGGCCGAAATCAGGGTAGGTGTTGTATAGTCTTAACTGAGACTTACATCGCTAAAGTTGCGATAATCGGTAGACTTTGGTCTTGGTGGTACAGGGCTTTAACCGGTTCTGCGTACAACGCTTCTGGGTTTATCAGAGAGTCGTAGTGTATTGGGTGTGATGTCAAGACGGAAGTATCATTTCAGTCATATTGGAGATGATGTCACGCGGGATATGGTACTAGTGCTCTTGAGTGTTGCGCAACCATCGGGATATTATGACTAGGTCATGCATATCCGATTATAGAGACTAGTTACCAGACATCCGACATGTGCTTCGGACGGGGCAGACACTTATCCAGCCCCAGCCCTAGCACGTGACTATCCGATACTGGGCCGACATACACAATACTACGGTATACTACGCTTGATACAGATCTATATATTCCTGTAAGAATATTTCTGGAGAATTGGGTAGGCATGGCGCTTTGCTAGAAGCCAACATTGTCTTGTAAATCGGTATAAACGTAGTACGAGGTGCTTACGTGTTCGGATAGTCCGACGACCGTATTTACTGCCAACATATCCGGAGATCTCATGGGTCGCTTCCTGAAGATTCACCGATGACGTATGACTCGCACTTTAATTAATCTGGATTAATTGGAAGAGAGAGAAAATTAATCTGGGATTAATGGCGGAGATATTTTATCTGGGATAAAATATTATTAAAGAGAGAGAACGATTAATTTGGAATTAATCGATAAAATAATATATTTGATATATTATTAGAAATTGGATTTCGACGCGGAATTAAAATTAGATTTTAATTCGGGCGAACGAATTAATTTAGAATTAATTCGTTAGCGACGTAAATAGTGATTTCACTAGGCGTAATCATTTAATTACGACGCAACGGAAAATTCGTTAATTTGGAATTAGCGAACCCGAGCCCGGGATTATTTGCGAGCGCATTCGCATTTCGAATTCGAGTGCGGCACGCAAGTCAAATCGTGCGTCATATCGCTAGTCGCATCAATCGTCAAATCACTTGTCATTTTGAGTGATGTGACATGACATGTTGTCACTTTATTAAAGTGACTTGATGTGAATAGTAAATGGTTGTTGGAAAAGCATTAATAGGCTTTTTGCTTTTTGACTTTTGTACTTGGTAAATGTAAATCCTTTTTGTATTTGATTTTATTTTTGGAAAATAAAATAAATATATAAGTAAAAACCATTTATCTTTTCTCTCTCTCTCCATTCACGTTTTCCCTCTCTTTTCTTCTCCCTCTCATTCACGGCTTGGAGCCATTTCATCTTCTTCTCCATTTTGGTCACTGCCGAATTGAAAGAGAAGCAAGTGAGAGTGTTTTGTTGCAAAACAAGAGTGCTAGCACACACATGGGTTATATTATGGTGATAGGGAAACGAATTTGTGAGCTTGGAAAGCTTGAAGCTTGGAGCTTCAATGGAGTCTTGCATGGCCGATTTTGGAGCATCAAAACAGCCCCCACCGTGCAGTCCACTGCAGTTCAAGAAGGCCCAAAACCGAGCTTGATGGAGGCAGAAACATGAAGTGCGAATTTGGTCCATCTTCGTAGCATCCAAAACCATTCAATGTGAGTTATTCTGCACCTCCTTTGATATGTATTTAACTCGTTTTTATGCATGATTGATGATTCTTGGGACTTGATTTAAACTCAACATTCTTAATCTATGGGGAATGAGAACTTGAGGTGACTAGGTTCACCGTTGTAAATTTCCAAACCGATAAAGATGACTGTAAGTCGCAATAACAGTACATATTTTGTTTAAATAACGGAACAATGAGCTGGAAATCTTCCAAGCAAGATATTGTTGCCCATTCAACAAAAGCGGATTACATTGTTGCGGCTGAGGCATCAAGATAAGCATTTTAGATCTATAAAATTCCTAATTGTATTAGGAGTAATTCTGTTAGCAGCTGAGCTGGGCTATAACACAGGCTAAGGAATTACGATTTCATCAATGTTCCAAGTATGTACTTCGATGGTTTCATCTGATTCGAAAGATCACACATCGTGGAGATATGAAGATCGAAAAATCGCATCTGATGATAACCTTGCATATCTGCTGGTGAAAGCGATATCTCAGTATAAGCATGAGTGACCAGTACATAGTTCAGGTGCTGGACACTTGGGTGATTGGCTATAGGCCAAGTGGGAGATTGTTGGACAATTATGACCCATAGCATCACTATTTGTAAAAGACATGGTGTTCTTTGTACAAATTAACTATGTGACAAATGAAATTTCACTTTTATCATTTTGAAATTGAATTACTTGAATATATAAATGATAAAAGTCCCTTTGATTAGTACCAGATTGATAAGATATGAGACATTATTCATCCACGAAAAGGTTTAATCATTAAATATCCCTAGTCGTAGTATTATCGAGACTGGACATCGATAATGAGGAATAGGCTAGTATTGCACTTGTGTGCGTTATGGAAGCTTAACGACATAGTTCTCATATATTTAAGTATAGGATACTTATACAAGTGTGATAGGAGGTTCTGTTAGACGTTGGATCGGGAATAGCTTCGCTCTGGATAGACCCTTTGGAATCCCATTGGTAGTATGACTATGTGTCTATGGGAATCCGAATCAGGTTAGGTGTATATGGTCTTAACTTGAGACTTGCATCGCTAATACTTGCGACAATCAGTACGCTTTGGTTTTGGTCATCGGGGGCTTTAATAAGTTTTCTGTACGCCTCTTCTGGGTTTACTGAGAATCGTAGTGTATTGGGTGTGATGTCAAGATGGAAGTATCACTTCAGTCATATGGAGATGATGATCACGCAGGGATACAGAACTAGTACCCTCAAATGTTGTAGCTATCGGGATAATATGACTAGGTCATGATTATCTGATTAAAGAGACTAGTTGCTAGTGATCCGATATATGCTTCGTACGGGGCAGACACAATTCCAGCCCTAGGCTTAGCATGTGACATCCGATACTGGATCGTAATACGCAATACTTCGTATACTACACCTGATACAGATTATATATATTCCATGTCGAATATATTTCTAGAGAATTGGGTAGGCATGGTGCTTTGCTAGAAGCCAACCATGTCTTGTAAATCGATAAGAACGTGGTACGGGGTATGCATGTGTTCAGATAGTTCGATGACCGTATTTACTGCCAACATATCCAGGGATCTCTTGGGTCGCTTCCCAAAGATTCACTGATGACATTTGACTCGAACGGAATTAATATGGGATTAATTATGAGAGAGAAAATCAATCTGGGATTAATTACGGTAAGAATTAATCTGGGATTAATTATGAGACAGAAAATTAATCTGGGATTAATTGCGTCAAGAATTTATCTGTGATTAAATTCGTCTAAAAGAGAGAACGCGATTAATTAGGAATTAATCGGTAAAATAAATTTAATAGTTAAATTGGTTTTTCTATTTAATTTATTTATTTGGGCTAAAATAATATATTAGATATATTAATTGAAATTGGATTTCATTGCGGAATTAAATTGAATTTTAATTCTAGCGAATGAATTAATTTGGAATTAATTCACAAGCGACTTTCGTAATAATTTTGCGATGCATTATTATTTAATTAAATTGTATTTAATTACATCGCGATGGAAAATTTATTTAGTCGGATTAAACGAACCGGGCCAAAAGTGTGTTGTGTAAGCCAACCAAATTTTGAATTTAAAGTGGTGGGACCCACTTTACTTACATCACATGTCACATTTTTTATGGAAATGGTTGGCAACATTAAAGGTTGGACTTTAATAACACATCACATAATTTTTGATACAAGTTTTTGAAACTTGAAAATCACTATTCCTCTTTCTCTCTCTTTGGGCGTGACTTGCCTTTCCTCTCCATTGATTTTTTCTTCAAAAATCTTAAAAGCTAGCACTTGAAGGACTCTGGTGAGGTGATAGGGAAACTCACCCATGAGTTTGGAATTCAAATCAAAGGCTTGGAGCTTCCAACAAAGAAGGAATTCATGAAATCCTAAATCCGATCATTGTAAAGTTTTCTGCAAACTTCTTGATGTATTCACACACAAATCATCTTAGTGATCTTGTGGCATGTGTAGGACACTAACAACAGGCGCATGTTAGCAAGTACGTATGATAGCAACTTTCTCTGATGTTGACACATGTCCGACGCATGTTAGCGGTCGCGACGCATAAGTGTTACGCGTTGCGACGCATAAGTGTTACGCGTCGTAACGCAGAAATGATAAGTTTGTCCTTTTGCTCCGTTTTTCACTGTTTTGGCCCCGATTTGATTCCAGTCAGTCCTGAAACCTTATTTATCTACAAAACACATCAAAATATTCCCAAAACTCAAGAAACTATACAAAATATTTAGTTAAAAGAGGTGATAAATACTGATATATTTACCGCTCATCACACCCCCAAACCTAACATTTTGCTAGTCCTCGAGCAAAACAACAAAATAAATACAATAAACAACTTTAAAATTAAACTAAGCCACTTTCGTAGGGATCACAGTTGCATTTAGTGTATGCAACAAGCCTTTAAACCCCTAGGTGTCCCTAGTGGACGAGTTGTAGTCTCGTGAGGGCTTACAGTGATGATACCCACAAACGTCAATCTATTGCACACAAAAGCAAAAAAAAAAAAAAAAATCAAACAAGTTTGTGACTAAACAAGTGAAACTTCTTATCCAAGTTAATAGCTATTTTTTTTCTTTCTAAATTACCAAATAAGTAAATTTTCCGATTATTTTTACCATTCTCCATATACACAGCTAAAATGGTATTAATCAATTCATTGTGCCCACAATATTCATATGTGTAGTTGAAAAAAGAGTAATATTTCAGTCACAAAATTACATCAGAATTCATATCTATTTTGACAATGGATTTTTTTTAATTTAAAATATCTTCAATCCATGTAGCGAGCTTTGGGCCGGTGACTCCTAAGACAGTTGGATTTAGGGCACTAGATGTTAAGACACCCTTACAGACTTAATTACTCGGATTTCTGATATCTTTTTTTTTTATATAACATCTTCAATCCATGTAGCGAGCTTTGGGCCAGTGACTCCCAAACCAGTTGGTTTTAGGGCACTAGGTGTTAAAACACTCATACGGACTTAATTACTCGGATCTCCGATGTTAAATTTTTTTATTCCATCGCTTTTTAGATGATTCCTCCAATTAAACTAGAGCACTGAATATTACAAACTTTTCACTTACAACTCATGGTCGTATATTACCATGCACGTTGATAATACCTGTAAACTGAGCATATGAAGATCCAATTTTAATCAGTATTATAGAGAATTCACAAATTAAATAATTCAAAAGGAAATAAACAGAAATTAACTTGTTACGAAATAGGTTGAGATACGTCTCAGGAGTGAAAATTCCTTACACATCTATCTCACACCAATTTCACCTGATTATTCAAGTTAAAAGGAAAAAAAATAAAATATTTTTTATCTTTTTTTAATTTTTTGAAAATTTTTTGAAAATTTTTTGAAAATTTTTTTGAAAATTTTTTTGAAAATTTTTTACAAAAAAATTAAGCAAACAACACAACGAAAAAATAAAAACAAGATACTAATAACTATTCCCCTCTTCCAAACCTAATTGAGACATTGTCAACAATGTCTAAAAAGTAGAAGAAGAGTTTAGACAACATTACCTGGTTAGCTGAAATTCTACATCTTAAAAAGAATATTAAAGGTTAAATTCCAAATTTATCCGACTTTTCTTACCACGATCTTTATCAGACCAGCTTATCTTGGAAATTATAGGGTAAATTTATGGTTCAAATGCGAAAAATTGGTCAATTAAATCATGAATAGTTCTGGCAGTGAAGAGGATATCCTTTATAGGTTTTGAAACGAACCCATTTCTCCAGGGATCATCAAGAAACAAACAAAGAAAGTCATAAAATCCGTCAACGTTAAACAGTCCAATTGGTTTCTGGTGTATGTTTAAGTTCGCCCAAGATAACACTGTAAAAATTTCCTCTATCGTGCCCAAGCCACCTGGCAAAGCAATAAAAGCATCAGCATATTTAATTGTTTCAACAAGTCGTTCAGACATACCTGGCATGATAATTTCCTCTCTGTTTGATAGTCTTATAAGATTCGCATCTGCCAAAGGTTTTGGGATGATTCCGAAGACTTGACTACCTCCTTCCTGTACGTCCCTTGAAACGTACCCCATTATTCCAAGATTGCCACTGTCATATACTAGGTGCATATTCCTTTCAGCTATGACTCGACCCAATTCATGTGCTGCTTCAACGAATTATGGCTTAGAACCTACACTAGTAAAACACACAGATGGTAAAAACTCGTCTTCTTGAAGTTGCTTCCATTTTTTTTTTACTTCTCAAATCTGGATGTCTTCAAAAGTGCAAGGACGAGATGAATTTATAGAACCTGAAAAGGGTGAGTAATAATAGCACTAGTACCTGCCAAATGACAATTATTAGCTAAACATTAAAATAAATCGTGAAAGTCAAAAAGTCTGGATCCTGTCGGAGAAAATAAAAGAAAATAACAGAAAAAAACATAATTATTAGATAAATACAAAGATATAATAATATTTACAAGAAGTAATTGCTTGAATGACGTCTATGCGTCTGGAACAAGCTTCCCATCCAATTTTCTTATAAATTTGCAAAAAGGGTCTTTTAAAGTCAGATTCATGAGACTTAATTGTTGTCTTTCTTTTCGAAACTGTGTATATAACATGTGAATTGTGTGATGCACATATCCACTAGGATGCATCTCAAGAGTCAACGATATGTCATCTAAAGACTCCTTACTCAAGCCATCACTAATGAATTTAATTTTAGTTCACAGTTATCAGACAACATTCCTAAAGAACGGCAACGAGTATTACATGTCATGCGTGCACATTTATAGCAAACACCCATTCTTTTAGCTCTTTTTTTCTTTGCATAGGTGTTTTTTCCTAAACCATGCAGATATGAAATAAAAGAGTCAGAGGACTCACCTGCCAATCGGACTCATGCTTCAATAATCCAACGAATGACATTAGGAGTACCTTTGATCATCAGAAGTCTCATTCGTTCCATGTGAGCTTTGTAGACTTTCATCAGAGAGTTTTGAGGGAGAGAAAGAAATTACTTGTGAAGATTTGCGAGAACGTCTTTCATCCTGAAATGTGACTTTACATGATGCCCCGGTTCTAGTTGTATGCGCACTTATTAGTGTTCCTAGAACATGCCAAGGATCTAATAAGCAAGAAAAGGTGCTCATAAATTCATTATAAGTTGCGGAATTACTTACATTGAATGGATTTGAGCTTTTAAAATTTTGAATGAAGATCTCCAAGATCCAACCTTTGTGTTGATTCCAAGCTTTGAGTTGGTTTCCATATCACCTTAGAAGACTTCTACAAGTGCTAGCTTTGTTGATTTTGCCACAAAATCAAAGAGAGAGTGAGTTGAAGCTCACGCCCAAATGCTTGATCTATTAGGGTTTCTTTGTGTCAATTGTTGTGTAATGAGAGAGAGAGATGCCTTTTTGGTAAAACCAATTTACCCTTTTACCTAAATAAGGTGGTTGGGTAAATGGTTTCACCAAAACCATTCCAAGGTAGTTGGAAAGTTGGTGGCTTGGCATAAATGCCAACTACCACATGTGAAGTGGGCCCCACATTTGAATTCAAAATTCAAATGGATTCTACGAATGTTTACCGCGGCTCGGATTCGTTTAATCCGATTATACGAATTTCTGTCGCTAAATAATTAAATCTAATTTAATTAAATGACGACGCCTCGTAAATATATTACGAATGTCGTTTACGAATTAATTCTAAATTAATCCGTTCACTCGTATTAAAGTCCAACTTTAATTTCGTAATGAAATCCAATTCATATTAATATATCTGATATATTAATTTTAGCCCATACTAATAATTTAAATAGAAAAAACAAATTTAACTATTAAATTTATTTCACCGATTAATTCCAAATTAATCGTGTTCTCTCTCTTTCGAACACATTTAATCCCAGATTAAATAAAGCCTCAATTAATCCCAGATTAATTTTCTCTCTCTAAATTAATCCCAGATTAATTCTAGTTTAAGTCAACTGTCATCTGGGGCTAGAATTATGTCTACCCCGTACGAAGCACATGTCGGATGTCTGGTAACTAGTCTCTATAATCGGATGAACATGACCTAGTCATATCATCCCGATGACTACATTACTTAAAAGTATTAGTTCCGTATCCTATGTGACATCATCTCCAATATGACTGGAGTGATACTTCCGTCTTGACATCACACCCAATACACTACGATTCTCAATATACCCAGCAGAGGCGTACACAGAACCGGTTAAAGTCATGGACGACCAAAACCAAAGCATATTAATTGTCGCAAGTATTAGCGGTGCAAGTCTCAGGTTAAGACCAAATACACCTACCCTGATTTCGGACTTCCATAGACACATAGTCATATTACCAATGGAATTCTGAGGGGTCTATCCAGAGCGAAGCTATTTTCGTACCATCGGTAAAACACAACCTCCTATTACACTTGCATGAGTATCCAATACCCAAATATATGAGAACTATGTTATTTTGCCCTCAAAATGCGCACAAGTGTAATACTAGTCTTTTACGCATTATCGATGTCCAATCTCGATAATACTCTGACTAGGGATATTTAAGGATTATTCCTTCGAGGACTGATACTGTCTCATATCATCTCAATCTAGGAACTAATCATAAGGACCTCCTATCATTTATACATCTAGGTGATCTAATCACAAATGATAAGAGTGCAATCTCCTTGTCACATAGTTAATTTGTACAACAACACCATGATCTGTACAAATAGTGACGCTATGGGTCATAATTGTCCAACAATCTCCCACTTGGCCTATAGCCAGTCACTCGAGTGTCATACACCCGAACTATGTACGATTCGCTCAAACTGTTGAGGAAAGGCTTTCGTGAGCGGATTTGCGTGATTATCGTCTGATGCGTTTTATTCGATCATCACATCGCCACGATGTATGATCCTAACAAATCAGATGAATAGTGGAAGTATATATCTGGATCGTTGATGAGACCATTAATTCTTTAGTCTGTGCTGATGCCTAGCTCAGCTGCTTTCAGAACTATATCTAATCTAATTAGATTTATCATCGACCCAAATGGCTTCTATTGCTGCCTCAGCCGCAGCAATAACCCGCATTTGTTGTTTATTCGGTAACAGTATCTTGCTTGGAAGATTTCCAGCTCATTGTTCCGTTATTCAAATTGTATAGTATCGTTGTTTTTATCGGTTAGGAAACTTGCAGCAGTGATCCCAGTCACTTCAAGTTCTCATTCTCTATAGTTTAAGACATCATCCTTAGTTCTCTAAGATACTAACGGATGTTCTTAATATCAATCCAATGACTATCACTTGGATTGATCTATTTGTGACTCCATATTCTCAAAGCGTATGAGACATCAGGTCACGTACATTTTTCAATGTACGAGTTCTCAGAGAGTGTTAACAACTTTAAATCTATCCCAGTAGATCTTTATTCCTAGAATAAAGGTTGTTTCTCTCAAGAATTCTACGGAGAATTTTCATGAAAACCAAGTTTTCACCGATTGTAATATGGGAATATCATTTCCAAGAAATGACATATCATCATTATTTAGGACAGTCACTTTCAGTACGCTCCCACTAACCTCCTTATATACATAAGAATCATTTCTCGTTTTGAATTAAATCATAAACCATTATGATTACATCAAATGATAATTCCAAGAACCTAATGCTTGCTTCAATCCAAACATGGATCGAATAACCTACAAACCTTGTTTGCTAGTTTTGATACGATAAAATCGTCATGATGTTGTAAACATCTTCCAAAAGGTTTCCTTTTTAGGAAAATGATTTTTTCGTTCAGCTGCCATATTTCATAAATGAAACATGCAGCATCAGCAAGCATTATCCAAATGGATTTAACGTGGCAACAGGTAAAGGATTTCATTGTAGTCAACACAATGTTGATAACGATACCTTTCTACTACAAGCCTAGCTTAGTACGTTGGTATGCTGCCATCCACATATGTCTTCCTTGAAGACTTATATAGTACCAATAGGCGCAATGCCTTGCGGTACAACAACTAGTCTCTAAACATAGTTGGTATACATGGAATCCATTACGGACTTCATGGCACTTTGCCATAATGGGGAGTCGATACCTTGTATCACTTCCTCATATGTAGTCAGTTGCGTCTTCCTCAATAAGATTGACATCTTTATGAGGTGAGATCAGAAACCCATACCTCCCAGGTTATTTTTCGATTCTCTCCGACTAACGCGGTTCTTGTGTATTCGAAGATTGTGGTAAAATTTCATCCTTGATGAACTGTTTGTGTTCCATTAAAGAATCGGCGCCTGGAACAGTATTACTCTGATTTTTCATCGAGTTTTACTTTCCTCCCACTTACCACTGCATTTAGGTATTCCTCTTAGGAAAAACGCATGGCGAGCAACAATTAAATTGTTCTCAAGTGAGTTGTATAAGTATTATAATTTGGTTTCCCTAGGATAAACAACAATTAGGCACTTATCCGATTTGGGTTCTAGTTTGGTATCATCCAAACATATGCCTAACATCCCAAATAATCAGGAGTGAGAAAACCCAGTTTCTTTCCTGTTCATATCTAATATGAAATCTGTCAAACAGATTTTCATGGAACCTTATTCAAAATAAGTATTGCACTGTTAAATGCTTATCCTTTGAAGGAAAATGGTAGCTCAGAGTGACTCATGATTAACCTTATCATGTCCAACAAAATTCGGTCTCTCCGTTCGGACACACCGTCAAACTGACGTGTTCCGGGAGGAGTCCTCATTGAAAGAATAATATACTCTTTCAAGTATTTGAGAAACTTATTGCTTAAGTATTTTTCCATCTCGGTCTTACTGTGACGGTTTTAATACTTTAGCCGATCTATTTGTCTACTTCGTGTCGAAACTCTAAAAGTTTCCGATTTGTGTTTCATTAGAGACACATAACCATAACGTGATGCCACATCCATAAAGGTCACGAAATACTCATATCCACCTCTAGCCTAGCTAGATATGGGCCCACTTACGTCACTATGAACGAGGGCTAACAGATCGATGGCACGTACACTTTTACCAAGTAAAAGGTATTTTAGGTACTTTACCTAATAAACTAGATTCGTAGACATCATTTGAATGGAATCAAATCCGTCCTAGTATCCACTCTTCAAAAGTGTGGATATACGAGTCTTGTTTAATGTGTCCCAGACAACACTGCCATAAATAAGTCTTATCTGATCAAATCAGTTTGAGCTATTTGTTCGTCATATTATATGTTTGAGATTTATATATATTCAAAATATAAATACTGTTATTCATATCTAATGTGTTTATCTCAATATCATCTTTATAAAATAAAACACTTTAGTGTTCTAGAATATAAAGGTATACTCGCAACGAGTTATACTCAATATAGAGATAGTGTTTCTAGTCAAACTAGTTATATTATAACAGTTTCCTAATTTAAGCACGCACCCAAAGGGTAGTTCCTAAACTTAGGTTTCTACGGTTAAAACAGCGACTGTCGTCCCATTTCCGATTCGCAGATTAATCTCAACTGAAGTCAGTATCCTACTCATAGTAGATTCTGCACATCAATGTATATTTATGTACCACTTTTAGTATCTAAAATCCAATTTTAATACTATTAGTGAACATATTTATGAAAAACATATTTAAAGCCAGAGCCTTGCTCGTCTTCAATTCCTTCATGTCTGCTTTGTCCATATGGCAGTCACGCTTCAGTGATCCTGTTTGCCACATTTAAGCAGACATTTTAGGATATGTCCTTTATCTTCCTAGAAGACAATAATGATTTTGCCTTTGCCCTTTTCAACACTCCAGAAGCCTTTGGCCAAGCCTTGGCTAACTAGAATATCGAAGTAAGGTGCGCCTTGCGCTACTTGCCTTATTGCAAACTTTGGCTTTATCTCATTGAGAATAGCCATTAACTCTCCAAGAGTTATTAATTGCAATTTAATACTTCTAAGATCTAAGAATAGATCTATGAAGATCCTTCAATTTCTTCATCATACTTTAAGGATCTAATCTTTAGTTCTGATTAGGAAATTAAGGAGTCTTTTTGACAAGTATAATGGATTAAGCACTAAAGTTATCATCACATGAATCTTCCAAAGATCATGCTCTACTATTTGCTTAACTCTGGGCTTAGGCCTAATATGTTATTTTATCAAATAAAGTAACTTCTTAGTTTTCAGGACCATCCTGAAATTTTATTCCCATTTTGAAAATTAAAGTCGTTTAAACACATTTTCCCTAGGATTATGTTTTAAACACTAATCTCTCAATTATCTTGATTCCAATAGTCTAACTATCCAATCAATGATTTCGGGTACAATCTAATGTAATGATTACTATAGTCTAACTATATAACTAATTACAATTTTATTGGTTCAAATCAAATATATATTGATTACTATAATCCAATTATATTATCAACAATAAATGATCGGTAAAATTCAAATATATTGATTACTATAATCCAATTATATAATCAACTATAAATGAATGGTAAAATTCAAATATATTGATTACTATAATCCAATTATATAATCAACTATAAATGAAGT